>JAXDDW010000245.1:155000-170000 GCA_034670385.1 Hoplostethus mediterraneus
ACATGTATGTTGACATGTGATGTCAAGTGTAATCCAGCTACATCAAAATTACACACAATCTGGATAAAGCCAGAGGAAAGGTGGCTTTCTAGTTATAGTTTCTACTGGTGTAACTGGAGTGACACGACTACTGCTGTAGTTTAGACCGGTGTAACTGGAGTGACACGACTACTGCTGTGGTTTAGACCAGTGTAACTGGAGTGACACGACTACTGCTGTGGTTTAGACCAGTGTAACTGGAGTGACACGACTACTGCTGTAGTTTAGACCGGTGTAACTGGAGTGACACGACTACTGCTGTAGTTTAGACTGGTGTAACTGGAGTGACACGACTACTGCTGTAGTTTAGACCGGTGTAACTGGAGTGACACGACTACTGCTGTAGTTTATACTGGTGTAACTGTTTCTACTGGTGGAACTGGAGTGACACGACTACTGTTGTAGTTTATACTGGTGTAACTGGAGTGACACGACTACTGTTGTAGTTTATACTGGTGTAACTGGAGCGACACGACTACTGCTGTAGTTTATACTGGTGTAACTGGAGCGACACGACTACTGCTGTAGTTTATACTGGTGTAACTGTTTCTACTGGTGTAACTGGAGTGACACGACTACTGTTGTAGTTTATACTGGTGTAACTGGAGTGACACAACTACTGTTGTAGTTTATACTGGTGTAACTGGAGTGACACGACTACTGCTGTAGTTTATACTGGTGTAACTGTTTATACTGGTGTAACTGGAGTGACACGACTACTGTTGTAGTTTCTACTGGTGTAACTGGAGTGACATGACTACTGCTGTAGTTTATACTGGTGTAACTGGAGTGACACGACTACTGTTGTAGTTTATACTGGTGTAACTGGAGTGACATGACTACTGCTGTAGTTTATACTGGTGTAACTGGAGTGACACGACTACTGCTGTAGTTTATACTGGTGTAACTGTTTATACTGGTGTAACTGGAGTGACACGACTACTGTTGTAGTTTATACTGGTGTAACTGTTTATACTGGTGTAACTGGAGTGACATGACTACTGCTGTAGTTTATACTGGTGTAACTGGAGTGACACGACTACTGCTGTAGTTTATACTGGTGTAACTGTTTATACTGGTGTAACTGGAGTGACACGACTACTGCTGTAGTTTAGTTTCTACTGGTGTAACTGTTTCTACTGGTGTAACTGGAGTGACACGACTACTGTTGTAGTTTCTACTGGTGTAACTGGAGTGACACGACTACTGCTGTAGTTTCTACTGGTGTAACTGTTTCTACTGGTGTAACTGGAGTGACATTGCTGCTGGCTGGCTGCTGTTATTTTGATGTGGAAAGTGTTGGTGGGAGCTGAGAGGTTTGACCTGCTTGGGACTGGACGTTTTCTGGTTTGAATCCCAGGACTGGTTGGGAAAACCGGGGCGAGGGGAAGTGAAGGAATAACACAACCATCCCTCTACTGCCGTGGTGCCCTTGAGCAAGGCACTGCACCCCAGCTGCTCCAGTGGCAGCTCCCAGTGGCCACAAGGAGAGGACTTGTTGTACTGGGCAGCTCTTAGGCTACTTTCTACAGCCAGGAAAAGCAGGGTTCTTCCAGGGTTCTTCCAGGGTTCTTCCAGGGTTCTTCCAGGGTTCTCTGGTCAGACTAGTGGTTCTGCATGGAACCATGATCAATCATGATGAGACCATGTGACTGGTTCATATAAATCCTGGTGAATCAGAATGAAGAACCCAGTGCGGCTCTTAAAAGGTTTTTAATCCTGCTGGTGTGGAACATTTAAGACGTTCTAAAGGGTTCTTACTGTCCTCCTCTCCATCTCTCTCATCAATTTGTGTGTGTGAGAGAGATATGATGATGATGACGTGGTTAAATGTCACTGGCTACCATGGCAACGAGACTGTTTCATGTGAAGAGCCTTGACCCTCCACTGTGTGTGTGTGTGTATTATGTCTTTTGATGACGCAAGTGTATGTATCACTGTGTTTAACTGTGTGTGTGTGTGTGTGTGTGTGTGTGTGTGTGTGTGTGTCAGTCAATGAAGGGCAGGACAACTAATTGGGCAACATGGCTGGCCAGTTTGCAGCCATGAGCCTGGATGCTGGTTGACTTCTGTGTCTGTCTCTCTCACACACACACACACACACACACACACACACACACACACACACACACACACATGGTCCAGGACACCTATGTGTGTGTGCCCTGTAAAGCCTCTATAGTTATTTATAGACAGCAGTATGTCTGACTGACTGACTGACCGACTAGTTAGGTTGTCATGGATACAGTACATAAATGTATTTTTAATGAGGCACACGTTGGCAATCACACACACACACACACACACACACACACACACACACACAGACACACTCCAGAGGTTGATGCGCCTCAAATAGAAACGCAGAGATGAGTCATCCACACAGTACTGCAGTACACACACACACACACACACACACAGTCACACACCCACACACACACGCACACGCACACACACACACACACACACACCTTTAGCAGATGTTTCGTATGTGAGACCACTGGGTTGTCAGACGTGTTGCTTGATCTTTATCACACTCATTTCTCTCTGCCTGTCTGTCTCTGTCTGTCTGTCTGTCTCTGTCTGTCTGTCTCTGTCTGTCTCTGCCTGTCTGTCTGTCTCTGTCTGTCTGTCTGTCTCTGTCTGTCTCTCTGTCTGTCTGTCTCTGCCTGTCTGTCTGTCTCTCTCTGCCTGTCTGTCTGTCTCTGTCTGTCTGTCTGTCTCTGTCTGTCTGTCTCTGCCTGTCTGTCTGTCTCTCTGTCTGTCTCTCTCTGCCTGTCTGTCTCTCTGTCTGTCTCTCTCTGCCTGTCTGTCTCTCTGTATTGAATGATACTCTCTCTAGTTATGAGTCATACTGTAGCATCTCTAAATCTGCCTCAAGAAAAGAAGTCCTGTTTACACTGGTGATGATGAGGATGGTGAGGATGAAGGTGATGATTAAATGATTGGATGAAACTTTATTGTTCCCAGAGGAGAAACAGAAAAAGAATAGGGCATCAATAAAAATTGAGAGGATTGAGAATAATACAACAAAGATCAGAGCTTTAATCCATGAAGCTGATGAAGGAGCACATGAAGGAGGAGGAAGCAGGAAGCAGGAAGGAGGAAGGGTCCCGTTTCAGTATGGTACCACTTACAGCCTTCAAAAAACCACGTCGGTGACATTTGGGGAAAATCTGCCTGTTGTAGCCATTAAGCCATGGGTGTCTTTAAATAACGCCCGTCATAGCGGGGGGGTGGTTTCCATTTTGGAGTTGACTTTGGTTTGCTTGGGTCGCCAAATAAATGTTGAGAAAGTGAGCGTGGTAATATATACTTTTTGAACACTTCACAGCATTAAGCAAAGTTTTGTTTTCATTCGTTCATAATAAGAATCTGTTTTGTGCACCTTTTTTCTGTGGACTTCAATAAATTACTAACTTTTTACAACGGCTCTTGGAAGCCAAGTGCTTTCTCCTTACCACGGACTCTACCTTCTCACGGCTTTGTAAGTGGAAAAGCCGATACATTCAAGTAAAAAATGATATGGAACAAGAACCTTTATGGATCAACCTGGATTGCAAACCTTGACTGACTGGAGCTGAAGATTCATACCACAAGTAACCGTGAGTACGGAGCCGCCGTACTCGCATGAGGGTTGAAATGATGCTTTCGTCTTGGATGAATATTTATGTGCTCCAGTACAGCAAGTTTGTGTTGAAAAATGGATGATGTTGGTGAACAATCGATGTTGGATGAAAAACTGTTGTTCAAGTTGATTGCAACTCAACCCGGCGTTGCTAACACAATTAGGCACTGTTGGAAAAAAAGATGGAAATACCGTGGGTCAGGAGAAGCCTGTGACCAGCTATAAAATCACTGGATTGGAAGTGGCTGCGTTAAACAGCAACACATTCTTGAAATTGCCATATATACAGTACTGTGTAAAAGTCTTAGGCACGTTTAAAACAAATCCGTACAGTGAAGATGCTGTGATGCCCCATCAGATCTGGATGTCCCGCCTAAATGAACTTGCATATATTGTGTTTACTCTGCTTGCCCAAACTCGGCATCTATTGCAGCCCAACCGTCCTGGTAGGGGGATCCCTCTCTGAGTAGCCCCTCCCTCTCTGAGTAGCCCCTCCCTCTCTGAGTAGCCCCTCCCTCTCTGAGTAGCCCCTCCCAAGGTTTCTCCCAATTTTCCAAAAAGGTTTTTGTGGGAGTTTTTCCTTGTCCTCTGTGAGGGTCTAAGGCTGGGGGATGTTGTGTACTAATCATTTATTATTTTCACATGTTGGGCTGTGAAGCCCTTAGAGACTGTAACGGTGATTAAGGGCTATACAAATAAATGTGATTTGATTTGATTTCAGAAATAATGAAATCAAAAGTTCCTAAATATCAAAGTTTGACTATAAAGAGCAGTAATGTAAAGAAAAAACAAAGAATAAATACAAATCTAGGGCCAAATTCATATTAACAAATCTAGGGTGCCTAGGACTTTTACACAGTACTGTATATACACAAAGGTCCATCCCAGTCACAAAGGACAACACACCTAAAGAACAGGACATCAGAAAGTGGTCTTACCTGAGGGATGGATCAGTCGATGCCAGCACTGGACTACTTATAGGTGTAAATGCCCCAAAAACTCTGCAGCCTTGGAGAATAATCACCAGCGAGGGTAGTGGACCCTTTGCTGTGAAGACTCTCCTTGGGTGGGTCATTAATGGTCCTCTCTGTCACAGTGTGGATGGTGATGGGTGTGATTATCCTTCAGTGCAAGTTAATCGAATAACCATAGCCAACTTGGAAGAACAGTTAGATAAACAGTATATCAGGATTTTGTGGAACAGCACTATGATGAAAGGAAATAAATGTCTGTGGAAGACCAACAGTTTATAGACATAATTTAAAATTCAGCAGTGTTAAAAAAAAATCTTGAAGTTGCCGTAAGGCTAATGTGAGCATGCCTAGTAACAAGCATGTAGCCCAGCAGAGACTACAACACTTGTTGAAAAGATTTAAGAGAGACCAAACATTCTTTAGTGAATACAGAGTTCTTGAATGACGTTATTGCTAAGGGATATGCTGAGGTTGTACCTCAGGACCAGTTGGAAAGAAAGTGGAAAGGTGTGGTACATACCACACCATTGAGTCCGTCACCCACGTAAAAGGACATTACGTGTGGTCTTGGATTGTGCATCAGCTTTTAGTCATTCTAACTGCCAAGCAAATCTTACAAGGGTTGTGCAAGATCAAGTTAGGATGGGATGAGAAAATTCCACAAGACACAGCTCAAGTGTGGCAGAGATGGCTAGATAGTTTAGTTCTGTTAAGCACATTCAGCATAAGCAGAAGCTTCATACCAGTTGCTTTCAGGGAGATAACAGCTGCACAGCTGCATCACTTTTGTGACACCAGTGAAGTCGGGTTCGGTGCAGTATCTTATCTCTGTCTGTCAAACCGCAGAAATTAAGCGTACGTGGCGTTTGTCGTGGGAAAGGCCAAAGCAGCACCTTTTAAAGCAAACGACCATACCTAGAATGGAACTTGCAGCTGCAGTCTTAGCTGCACGCCTAGACAGAATGCTGAAAGCAGAACTGCGAATTCAGATGAATGAATCCATCTTCTGGTCAGGCAGCATGACAGTTCTCAAATATATCACACTACAAAGAGATTCAAAACATATGTTTTCACAAGTTGCTATCATTCGAATGCTGACCAGAACGGTACAATGGAGGCACATTAGTTCTAAACTTAATCCTGCAGATGCAGCATCACGTGGCATGAAGACTGATGTTTTCCTCCAGTCTAAAACTTGGATCAATGCAACTTCCTCTCGAAATCTCATTCCCACTGGCCAGGAGTAACTAAGGAAGTAGATGTGATTTCTGATGATGATCCAGGGGTGAGAAAGGAGGTCTCAGCCTGTGCAGTAGTGTTAAAACAGGAGGAATCTCCCACAAATAACCTTTGAAGTACTTTTTCCAAATGGACATGGATTTTGAAGTTTAAGGAAGTGCTGAGTCAGATTTTACCATTTGTAACAGGATGACACCGTACGTCTCAGATCCTTATAATACAGGTGGGAACAGGTAGAAACGGGTTAGATCAGCATCCCAGTAACTTTATTTCATAGGAATATCATTACATCTTTGAATAAAATGGTAGGATTGAGATAAAATTCTGTCAATATTGTTTCCAACAGCCGATGTGAGGAACGAAAGAAGGCACAAAATACGCTCATTCAACATCAGAGTTGTGTTAAGCACGAAAGCAAACCGCATTACCAAAAGGTAAACCTCACCATCCAAAGGCTTTCTGTTGAAGATTTGGCTAAAGCAGAAAAAGCCATAATTCACTACATACAAAGGAAAGGCTCGATAAAGAGGTCAAGTCACCTGTACAAACTCGACCCAGTCTTTGTGGATGGAGTTTTAAGAGTGGGTGGGAGATTAAGCAGGTCCGTTTTACCAGTAGAATCAAAACACCCCACCATTTTGCCAAAGACCAGCCAAAGACCAGCCATGTCTCAAAACTTATTCTACGTCATGTCCATGAAAAGGTTGGTCATGGCGGAAGAAATCATGTGCTCTCTACTCTTCGCCATCATTACTGGATACCTCATGCTAACTCAGCAGCAAGAAAAGTCATCAAAGAATGCCGACGTCAACGCCAAAAGCCCGGTGAGCAAAAGCTGGCAGATCTACCTTGCTGACAGGATCTCTGTAGACCTTCCACCATTTACTCATTTTGGAGTGGATTACTTCGGCCCAATAGAAGTAAAAAGAGAAACACTGTTAAAAGGTACGGTGTCATATTCACCTGTCTAACATGTTGTGCAGTTCACCTTAGAAGTGGCACACACTCTCGATACAGATTCTTGTATCAACGCTATCAGAAGATTTGTATGTCGTCGAGGACAGGTTCAAGAATTTCCATTTACGATAATGGAACCAACTTCGTGAGTTCTAATCGAGAGTTGAAACAGGTTGTGGAAGAGTTAAATCAAAACAAAATTTGCAATCAATTACTGCAGGAAGGCATAAGATGGACCTTCAACCCCCCTTATGGAGCCCATCATGGAGGGGTTTGGGAGCGTTTAGTGCAGCAAATCAAAAGGGTACTTGGCTCCGTGACAAACCAAGTGCTCGATAATGAGGCCCTGTGTTTTGTGAAGTAGAGGCTATTTTGAATGACCGTTCTATCACACCATCTACTGATGACCCTAATGACCTTGAGGCATTGACCCCAAACCATATCCTACAGCTCAAACCAAAACCAATTCTACCACCTGGTCTGTTCAAGAGATCGGATTTATACATGCGAAGACGTTGGACGAAGTCCAATACATAGCGGACTTGTTCTGGACGAAGTGGGTGAAGGAATATCTCCCAATGATGCAGGAACATCAGAAGTGGAACAAAACACACCAAAGTTTTGAGAGACCTTGTGCTTGTAGATGAGACTGCACCCAGGAACTCATGGGCTTTGGGTCGCATCAGTGAAACCTTTCCTGATTCTAAGGGATTTGTACGCCTTAAGACACAAACGAATGAACTGGAATGGCCCATCACCAAAATATGTTTGCTGATTAAAGAAGTATAGCCTGGCGGTGCTTTCCATTGGAGTCAAATTCTGGAGCTGCCTCTTTGTCCGTCTCTCTGTCTGTCTGTATCTTTCTGTCTGTCTCTCTTTCTTTCTTTCTTTGAGCCCCTTTTCGACCCAAAGTACCCGGGACTTTTAGTCCCAGGAACTACCTTTCAAGGGACTAAAGGTTCCGTCAGTCTGTTGTCTCCGTTTCGACTGCGGTCCAAAGACCCGCGAAGATTAGGCATGTTAGTCCGCTGACGTATGATAAAGCTCCACTCCAGTCCAGTAGGTGGTGGTTATGCAGAAGACAACGATGACGCCATATAAAGCAACGGACAGGCATCATTATTTGTAGAAGAAGAAGATTGTTTGTGTGACACTGTAAGCATGTAGGAGATTCAAGCGGTGCTGCTGTTGATCGTGATTTACTGTTTTGTAAATGGGGTAATAGGGGTTATTCGCAACAAACTTCTGTATTCTGTATTTGCATGGCTTCCGGTTCAGGTCCTCTGTACGAGCTACGTTGAATGGCGCTGTTTTACTCAAGATGCCCTCTGGAGCTACCAAAGATGACCATAACCGATGTCCATTGCATATGCAGGTTGACATCTAAAACTCCTGCCACCAAAATGGATAAGGGCTTTAAGCTATACACTTCCTCATACATATGTGACTACGAGGATACGTATCTGCTAACGTTAGCACGTTACGTTAGCGATGCAACCTTTTTTTACAGAATACGGAAGTTTGTTGCATAACCCCTATTGAGTCAACGTTGGGAAAGAGACGAGCAGTAGAAGCAAAGGATTCAAAACGCAGGAAATGCGAGACTTAAAGTAATAACGGATTTTACGAGTGGAGATTACTGCGGATGACTGATGAGTGGTGGGAAACTGTGGTTCCAACTTTCCAGCATGTTGTTGTCTGCGTAACCTGTGTGAAATGAATGGTGATGAGTACAGAGAATGGGCTGCCACTGCATTAAACCAGCCTGACGGGGCACTGGCATCCACCGTAGAGGGGCTGGACGCATGTACAGGTCTACTGACGTTTCTGAACACATTGTAGTAAAGTGTCAGATTACTGATTACTTATTTTACGAAAGCATTTTCAAACATATCAAAACTTGTGATTAGCATTTCTCATAATCGTATATATTGTAAACAGCTTATAGATTTGGAAGAAAATGATCTCTAGTGGCTCTAATAGCCTTTCTTCCATTCTGTATACACCTGTACATTGGTTTTGTTTGTGACCCATGTGCCATTTATTTGAATCAATAAAAATTGTCACAGCTGCATAACTCTTGTTTTAACTTGTTAAAGACATAACCTGCAATTTTTAAAATTGTTTTCAGATTTACCAGAACAGCCACTATACACACATTTGGCTCCACAACTATTTATTAATCAAAATATAAATGTGCAAGATACAAAGGTATAACTAAAAGTTAATAACAGTCTTTAGTCAAATGGTGGGGCAGTGTATTTGGCTCAGCGCCTGGGCAAGCTGACCAGGAACAGACAGGCTGCTGGTGATCGCAGGGTAAACACACTCGTCTCGCCTTCATCTGAAAAACATGTTGGAAAAATAATAACCGATATCATTTTGTACGATCGATTTAGCCAACCCTTGCCTTACGAACACCGCGATTCTACACCATTAGCGGTTAGCATTAGCGGTTGCCGTTAGCATGTAGCTAACGTTAGCTTTTGGCTAGGGTAACAATAACATGACATCAGTTAGCATTATAGCATTTAACAAGCATCGCGCGGGCCGTATGTGATTAACTTCAACTGACTGGTCGTCCATTTCCGTGTCTTCCACCATGGCTTCCAACAACGCAGTAGCCGAGTCTTTTGTGGCCGCTGCGCCAGAGAATGCTGGCCTGTGACCCGCTGGTGCTCGACCAATCACAAATGTTCAGCGCTGCAAGCCCCATCCCAAGCTCTGTACCTTTGGAGAGTGCCCCCCCCCCCCCCCCCCCCCCACCAGGGACTTTTTGGGGGGTAGAAAATGTCCCGGAGCTTCGTTTAGAGCCGAGTCCCTGAGATCGAGTTCTCGGGGTCGAAACAGCCGATTGAATTTATAGTAGGACTTTGTATTTGGTCAGACAAAGTTTATTTGTTGCTTCTGCTCAGCATATGAAATTGTATGTTTTATTTGGATCAATGTATGAAAATGCACAGGGTTCATTTTGGAGTTTGGTTTGCTTGGGTCGCCAACTAAATGTTGAGAAAGTCAGCGTGGTAATATATACCTTTATATACCAGCAAAGCCCATACACCGCCCGTGTCAGGAAGTGAGGTGTTCTTTGTTTTGGTTTGACAGAAGAAGAACTGGGTGGTTAGCAATGGTTGAACACACGAGGAAGAGAGCGCCACCTACAGCTTCTGGTTCAGCCTGTCCACTCTGTCACTCAATCTCCATGTCTCTCTCTCTCTCTGTCTACTCTCTCTGTCTACTCTCTCTCTCTCTCTGTCTCTCTCTCTGTCTACTCTCTCTCTCTCTCTCTATTCTTTCTCTGTCTGTCTCCCTCTCTCCTTGGAGTGCACCCCCTCTCCCCCCTCTCTTCCCCTCCATCCCCCATCTGTCTATTTTTAGTTCTAGCTCCTCCTCCTCTCCAGCAGGCTATTTTCAGCTGCAATCCCTCTATCACCCCATCTTCTGTTATTAAATGCTCTTCTCTTCTCTCTTCTTCTCTCTTCTTCTCTCCTCTTCGCTTTCTGGTTGGTTACCTGAATGAGGATAGTGCAGGGCTGGGTACCACCTTCTCCAGAGAGATGTACATAGGTGGACCTGAGGACAAGAAGAGGAAGGTGGACCTGCTTCAGGCCAAGCTGGCTACCTGGAGGAGCAGGAAGAACCAGAGGTTAGGGAGGAAACATCATGCTGGTCTGGTGGTGGAGAAGCTTCAGGTTCAGTTCTCCTTCTACCAGCTGGTGGGAAATGTTCCTCTGATTGTGTCTGTACTGATGATGAGGAGGGAGTCTGGCCTTCATCGTTAGGTTGGGTTTATTTTGTCTTATCTTTTGTCTTGTTCATTTTTTAACGTGACTGGTTGTGTGTCACATTTATTCACGTGAAAATAAAGGTTGTTTTAAATTTGATTTCTTCTGTTCTTCTTCTGTTCTTCTTCTGTTCTGCTCCGTTCTGCTCTCCATCCCAACAGTCAGACATCTTGTATTTATCAGGTTGTCGGTTTCAATCCCAGCTTTCTGCCTGGCTTTGTGGTTTGTGGCATGTCAACCCTCCTCTTCATCTGTCTTCCTGGCCACCCAGTGATCTACTTTCAACCTCCCTCTCTCTCTCTCTCTCTCTCTCTCTCTCTCTCTCTCTCTCTCTCTCTCTCTCTCTCTCTCTCTCTCTCTCTCTCTCTCTCTCTCTTTCTCTCTCTCAGCATTCATTCACTAGCTCCAGCAGCAGCGTCACACACACATACCAATGTCTCTCTCTCTCTCTCTCTCTCTCTCACAGTGGGTATTAGCCGTCTGACCATCAGCAGTTTCTGTTCGCTCTGCAAAGCTTGACTCTGTAGCAGCTTACTGTGTGTGTGTGTGTGTGTGTGTGTGTGTGTGTGTGTGCGCGTTTAGAGCGAGGGATCGTGGAAGAGGACAGCGTGTGCTCCCTCGCTCGCTCATTTTTTCCTCCGCCGGGTGGATACTAACTCAGAGGGACTACCGCCGCCTCCCAGCCCTCCCTCCCTTCACATTCACTTACTTCCTATTATTGTCGTTTACACTGGACTCTCTCTCTCTCTCTCTCTCTCTCTCTCTCTCTCTCTCTCTCTCTCTCTCTCCGTCTCTCTCTCTCTCCCTTCATCTCTTACGTTCTCTCAGAGCTTCGTTCTAATTCTGGAAGTATGGAACCTCGGGGAGCGTTCTCCCAAAGCTATTTACGTCCTCGCCTCTCCTCCTCCTCTTCCTCCTCCTCCTCTTCCTCCTCCTCCTCTCCGCTCCCTCTCTTCGGCCAGGAGGAGATCTGTGTGATTCTTTGATGCACCGAGCGGAGGAACTCGTCTTCACCAGCTCCTTTTCTCAGAGTTGTCATCTGGTTTTACCCGCGGCGAGGAGGTCCAGGACGACGCTACAGATCTGGAGTCTGGTCCGGTCCGGTCTGAAGCAGACCGACAGGGAGACTTGCTGACGGCTTCTTAACGCCTGGTCATGCTGGTTCGGGATTTAAAACTGAGAGCGCTCACTGCATGACAGGAGACTAACTTTTGTCTTCCGCCAGCCATCCCAAAACCTACCAGCTGGTTTTCTAGCAGCCCACTAGGTGTTCAGAAGGACTCCAGTAGATGTAGATGGTAGATGGTTACCTGGAGAGAAGACCGCCTTGCTGCTGGTTCATCATTCTCCAAAGCCTCTTATTCTGTAAGTTTGTGAGGAAGACTGCGACTTCCTCACGACCCCCCCCCCCTCTTCGTCATGTTTCAACAAACCATTCTTCGAGCAGAAGGGAGGGGAGGATTTCTGAACCTGCTGAGAAAGTTTCAAGAAGTGGGATCTATCTACTGCTTTGGATCGCTACACCATCAAGGCACGAGGCTCTGTCGGTCACTTTTCACAATAAAAGCACAGAGGAGGTTTCTGAAAGGTGTTCAATGGAATCTTTAATGGAATTCAAGCAAATTTTTCAATCAATTTGAAGCACAAAAGAAGCACAGAGCACATTCGGAAGTCTCGAAACACTGAAAGTTTTTTTCCGTGGATTTCAAAGTTGCAGGACAATCTAAACAATCAGAGACAAACAATTATTGACCAAAGGATTTTTTTACATCATTCATTTTTCATTTTTCCAATACGTTTCCCTGTGTTCGGCACCCTTAACCAAGTCATGCTCATATCTCCAAGTGACTGGTGTTTTACGTGACAAAGTACAGCGCCCCCTCTGGTCTTGGCATGCTATTGCGTCCCACGGTGTCGGGTTTGTGCGCCATGTTGCAGACCATCTACGAGACTGAGTCCTGTTTCTCCCCCACCGACACAGACAGCCACCAGCCTCTGGACCTCCTGACCAGCAGCAGGGGCTCCAGCGCAGACATGCCCACAGCCGGTGAGTCATCTCTGGGGAAGGAGAGGAGGGGAGAGGGAGCAGGGCTGGAGGTCTGATGGGGTCTGAAACTAAAGGTCAGCTCCCTCAGGGGTCCTGTGGGCGTAACAAGGGGAATCCTTTCTGGGGCCATCTAGAAACTCTTTTGTTAACTTCTGTTTTGCCACAGAGAAGGACTCCGCTAGCTTGGGCCTATTTTGAACCTCTCTGGTGACCTTTGGGTGCATTATAAGACATTTTGTGAGCGTGATGTCGCTGTACACAAGCCTTTGTTTTTGTTTTTGGACTAGACGGGTGTCGTTGCTCCCAGCCAGGCTTGTCAGCAGTGAAAAGTCCTGGGACAGAACAGGAGGGTCGAGGGGGTTTGGCTAGAGGTCTGGTGTGGCTGGGATCCTTTATGAGGCTCTATTAAGCATTTTTGGTGCTATCTAGAATTTCTTATGATATGTATTGGTGCTTTATATATAGATTTATGTATCAATTTTGGTAAATCTGAGCCTAATCTAACTCTTGTTTTGGTGTATTGTAGAACCTTATGGTAACATCTGGGGACAGGGTCCTCCGCTGAGGAAACCTGTTTTGATGCTATGGAACCATTTTCTATAGAGACCCGTTTACATTAATATTATCTAGAACATTTAGGGAACGTTTTGTTGCTATAGAGAACCTTTTTTGGGTCAATTTTAGGTTTTATGGCTAGCTTTTTGGTACTATGAGGAAGATTGTTTGGATCAATCTATGGTGCTATAGCACACCTTTTGCTTTCAGAGTGTATGGATTCTCTCTCCTAGCCCACATGTCCTCTTACAGTGAGCTTAATGAACTCATACTGGCTGTCATGGGCATCAGACCTGTGGGTTTTTGGTTACAGTACAGTCTTCCTAACCACTAGGTCACTGTAGTGAGGTGGGATTTGTAGTGTAGTAGTACCAGAGCTGGCTGGAACGTGACCTCTGACCCCTGCAGGTTGGCTGGGAGCAGCAGGGTCTATATTAGCTCTAAGCTGCTTTTTGGCTTCTATTGTTGGCTGCCAGACTCTGAGCGTCACTCACCCGCTAACCCACGTCAGAGTGTGTGTGTGTGTGTGTGTGTGTGTGTGTGTGTGTGTGTGTGTGCTGGTCAGTTTGATCAGAAGTAACTCTGATGACTATAAACCCATCTACCTCTTCTCCATCTTCATCATCATCATCCAGAGTCACAGGAATGGTTGTTCCCTCTGTTATCTGGGTCTGTGACCTCTGACCCTTGACCTCCTTCAGGTTACTGCTATATTGTTGTACTGATATCATCCTTTTATTAAAGATGGGCTCCAGTCAGTGTTGTCCACGTCCAGTATAACGATATGGTGTAGTACGTATATATATACACTCACCAGCCACTTTATTAGGTACTCCTGCTCCTCCAATCAGCCAATCACGTGGCTGCGTCTCAACATATAAACCCTGCAGACATGGGGAAGTGGTTTAGTTTCTTGTTGATCTAAGAGACTTTGACCATGGTGTGGTTGTTGGTTCAGCATCTCAGAACCAGCTGAACCCTCCTGGGGTTTTCACCACGACAGTCTCTATGGTGGCGGACCAGAAACACCTTGTTGATGAGAGGTCAGAGGAGGATGGGCAGAAGATGCTCCAGTAACATCTTTACAACAGTGGTGAGCAGAAGGGAGCTTGTTGGATCCATGATGGAGGATTCAGGCTGTTGGAGAAGGTCCTACCTAGGTCCAGAAGGTCCTACCTACTAGAGAGGTGTTGAGGCAGAAGGTCCTACCTACTAGAGAAGTGGAGGCAGAAGGTCCTACCTACTAGAGAGGTGTGGAGGCAGAAGGTCCTACCTACTAGAGAGGTGGAGGCAGAAGGTCCTGTGTTGAGGCAGAAGGTCCTACCTACTAGAGAAGTGGAGGCAGAAGTTCCTACCTACTAGAGAGGTGTGGAGGCAGAAGGTCCTACCTACTAGAGAGGTGTGGAGGCAGAAGGTCCTACCTACTAGAGAGGTGTGGAGGCAGAAGGTCCTACCTACTAGAGAGGTGTGGAGGCAGAAGGTCCTACCTACTAGAGAGGTGGAGGCAGAAGGTCCTGTGTTGAGGCAGAAGGTCCTACCTACTAGAGAAGTGGAGGCAGAAGTTCCTACCTACTAGAGAGGTGTTGAGGCAGAAGGTCCTACCTACTAGAGAGGTGTTGAGGCAGAAGGTCCTACCTACTAGAGAAGTGGAGGCAGAAGGTCCTACCTACTAGAGAGGTGTGGAGGCAGAAGGTCCTACCTACTAGAGAGGTGGAGGCAGAAGGTCCTGTGTTGAGGCAGAAGGTCCTACCTACTAGAGAAGTGGAGGCAGAAGTT
>JAXDDW010000245.1:180000-187500 GCA_034670385.1 Hoplostethus mediterraneus
TCCTCATATCCTTGTCGTAGTTGTTCCTCATATCGTTGTCGTAGTTCCTCATATCGTTGTCGTAGTTGTTCCTCATATCGTTGTCGTAGTTGTTCCTCATATCGTTGTCGTAGTTGTTCATCATATCGTTGCCGTAGTTGTTCCTCATATCGTTGTCGTAGTTGTTCCTCATATCCTTGTCGTAGTTGTTCCTCATAGCGTTGTTGTAGTTGTTCCTCATATCCTTGTCGTAGTTGTTCCTCATATCGTTGTCGTAGTTCCTCATATCGTTGTCGTAGTTGTTCCTCATATCGTTGTCGTAGTTCCTCATATCGTTGTCGTAGTTGTTCCTCATATCGTTGTCGTAGTTGTTCCTCATATCGTTGTCGTAGTTGTTCCTCATAGCGTTGTTGTAGTTGTTCCTCATATCCTTGTCGTAGTTGTTCCTCATATCGTTGTCGTAGTTGTTCATCATATCGTTGTCGTAGTTGTTCCTCATATCGTTGTCGTAGTTGTTCATCATATCGTTGCCGTAGTTGTTCCTCATATCGTTGTCGTAGTTGTTCCTCATATCGTTGTCGTAGTTGTTCATCATATCGTTGCCGTAGTTGTTCCTCATATCGTTGTCGTAGTTCCTCATATCCTTGTCGTAGTTGTTCCTCATATCGTTGTCGTAGTTGTTCCTCATATCATTGTCGTAGTTGTTCCTCATAGCGTTGTTGTAGTTGTTCCTCATATCGTTGTCGGAGTTGTTCCTCATATCGTTGTCGTAGTTTTTCCTCATATCGTTGTCGTAGTTGTTCCTCATATCCTTGTCGTAGTTGTTCCTCATATCGTTGTCGTAGTTGTTCCTCATATCGTTGTCGTAGTTGTTCCTCATATCCTTGTCGTAGTTGTTCCTCATATCGTTGTCGTAGTTGTTCATCATATCATTGTCGTAGTTGTTCCTCATATCGTTGTTTTAGTTGCTTCTCACGAAACTGCCCAGTTCTGTTTGGATTTTTAATGTTCGAAAGCCGACTTGACTTCGCAACTGTAAATCAATGAGGGCGGGGCCTCCTCTGATAGGATAGCTACTGCTCTGTCACGCTACAGGGAGCATGCGGGCATTGGAAACGCGTTTGATGGACGCAAACAAAAGTGTGACCATGCTTTGACCCATCTCATTAAAAAAAAAGAAAGAAACCGCGATCACGTCAAAAAATCACGGTTAGACAATTATGAAATAATTCTTACAGGCCTATCCTTATAGCTTAAAAGCATAAATGGGAATAAAGTAGTTTAGGTGTTCTCCTTTTTTACAGGAGAGTTCTAGTTCCAGTTCAGTGTTCTGTTCTGGAACTAGAACATCATAAGCCTTTATGATGTCATCAATTAGAATGTTAGAATACATTAGAAAGCATTTTAGAATGATCATTTTAGAGTGACCGCACTCCTCAACAAGGTTCAACTACTATATTCCCATTTGTGCTTCTTGTTCCAAAGAGAACCTGGTTCTTGTTGGTAGGATCAAACACCCAGGCAGCGCTCCCCTCTCTTCATTCACGTCAGTTAAAGGGTTTATATAGAGGAAGACCCATGTCTCATCCTATGTCCATCATGGCCTGTCCATTCATAGATGAGGTTGTGGTCGTGTATGCAGGGCCAGATCAGACCCGCTGGTTTACCCGGACCAACATGTGTTTGAGCGGTAGGTTCTCAGGTGAAAGCATTGATCAGATCTGTAGATTACTAATGCCACATATAGGAAACAGCAACACCACAGTAAAGCTCTGTCCCACAGATTGTCTGCATTGTTTCAGTTTTTCAAGTGGTACATTTAGTCTTGGGATTCATGTGCGGCATGGTTTCAGGTATGGTTTTTTTTCAGTTCTTTAATATTGTTGAACACATATTTCATGAGGTCTATCAACATGTATTGCCAATCTTTCTCTCTCCCTTTATTCATGGCAATCGTATTTCCCCTTTCATTGTAATATGGCTGAATTCTCCATAGACCTCCACTAAAAGTTGCTGGCCGTGAACATTGCAGCTCTGTCTTTACCATCATTTTTTGCCATGATGAATCGATCAGATCCATGATCGACCTCTCGGGCTGCTTAAATAAACTGTGTATAACAGTGCATACTCAGTTACCTGGATTACTGGAGCCTGGCTTGGATTAACCAGATCACGGTAGCTTGACTTGGTGGAACCGCTTTAGCCCAGATTGACTTGTTAGGTTAACTAGGTTATCTCTGCTTTTCTAAGTCCCCGGACTAACTCTGTTGCTGCTTGAGTCACATGGCTTTGCCCCGCCCACTCTGTATTCCCTGTGCTGATTGGCTGATTGGTAGACAGGAAACACTAACTTTCTCATCTGAAGTATTGATCACAGTTTATACATCCAAACTACACTGGCATACATGATCACCAATATCTAATAACATATTATAACATATTGTCTCTCTCCCTGTCTGTCTGTCTCTCTCTGTCTGTCTGTCTCCCTGTCTGTCTGCCTGTCTGTCTACCTGTCTGTCTCTCTCTGTCTGTCTGTCTGCCTGTCTGTCTCTCTCTCCCTGTCTGTCTGTCTCCCTGTCTGTCTGCCTGTCTGTCTCCCTGACTGTCTGTCTGTCTGCCTGTCTCCCTCTCTGTCTCCCTGTCTGTCTCTCTGTCTGTCTCCCTGCCTGTCTCTCTCTGTCTCTCTCTCTGTCTGTCTCTCTCTCTGTCTGTTTCTCCCCATCTCTCTGTCTCTCTCCCTGTCTGTCTCCCTGTCTGTCTCCCAGTCTCGTCTCTCTGTAGTAGTGCTCCAGGTTCGGGTCCCAGCAGTCCCAACAGTTCTAACACGGCTATCGCCAATGGCAACACAGGATCAGTCCCCAACATACACACTGAGGTACACACACACACACACACACACACACACACACTATCTCATCAATCAATCAATAAATAAATCTATTCAAATAAATGACAAATTTCTGTTTTCAGAAATGTCACATCAATCAATGGATTGATGATGAAACTATATTACCATATATTGATCATATTTGAGCTGCTTGGTTGATAGAGTTCATCATAAACTAAAGCTGCCAAGCAGTGAAAGTGTGTTACTGACCATAATCCATCACCTTGTTGACATCACCTTGTTGACATCACCTTGTTGACATCACCTTGTTGACATCACCTTATTGACATCACCATCATGACCACCGACCTGCTGACTGTTACTTTGCTGATGTCTTAAACGAAGGCTGTAAGATGTACTCAGTAGTAGTAGCTCATGTCATCGGTACTCCCTGGTAAAGTTACTGAGTTACTTTAAGGTTTTTCATAATATATCAGGGGTGTTGATAGGGTTGGCGATCAATACCAATGACTCATTGATTGATTACTTGTAGTTTCCACACACTCCTGGACGATGCTGACTGAGCTGCTGTTTGCTGTGATGCCCCATCAGATCTGGATGTTCCACCTAAATGAACTTTCATATATTGTGTTTACTCTGCTTGCCCAAACTCAGCATCTATTGCAGCCCGACCGTCCTGGTAGGGGGATCCCTCTCTGAGTAGCCCCTCCCTCTCTGAGTAGCCCCTCCCTCTCTGAGTAGCCCCTCCCTCTCTGAGTAGCCCCTCCCTCTCTCAGGGTTCCTACGCAGGTCACCCAGCCCATAGAGACTGTAATGGGGATGGCTGTACAGATAAATGTGATTTGATTTGAACCTGCACTCCGTTTGGTAGAGAGCCTCTATCTGACACAACTCACTGATTCATTAACGCCCCTTTAAAAAGCCTTTGTTCAGACAGAGAGACAGACAGAGAGACAGACAGACAGACAGACAGACAGACAGACAGAGAGACAGACAGACAGAGAGACAGACAGACAGACAGACAGAGAGAGACTGATGATAAGCAGGGAGGAACATGTAACACTTCTCCCTGTGTGTGTGTGTGTGTGTGTGTGTGTGTGTGAGTCATCGTTCTGTCAGAAAATAACACCGTTACCACAGCAACCATGATGAATCATATAACCATGGCAGCCCCCCCCACGCACACACACCTGCTGCCCTCGAGCAAGGCATCGAACAGTACAAGACTGGATTAATTATCTGTCTGTCTGTCTGTCTGTCTGTCTGTCTGTCTGTCTGTCTGTCTCTCTGTCTCTCTGTCTCTCTGTCTGTCTGCCTGTCTGTCTGTGTAGCTGCGGTCTCTCCACCAGACCCTGGGGGCTGATGGGACATTGAGTCCTCTGAGTCTTTACACCTCCCCCTCCCTGCCCAACATCTCCCTGGGCCTCCCCACCAACACACACATCACGGTGAGTACACACACACACACACACACACACACACACACACACACACACACACAATAATAAGACTGCTGACTGTAGTGTTTCTCATTCAACCACACTAGAGGAAATACAGGGTTTGGAGTTCAATTCCCACAGTGACACAAAGACCACATCAACCAGACTAACCTACCAGCCAACCAGACTAACCTACCAGCCCCTTTCACTAGTTAACCAACCAACCAGACTAACCTACCAGCCAACCAGACTAACCTACCAGCCCCTTTCACTAGTTAACCAGCCAACCAGACTAACCTACCAGCCAACCAGACTAACCTACCAGCCCCTTTCACTAGTTAACCAGCCAACCAGACTAACCTACCAGCCAACCAGACTAACCTACTAGCCCCTTTCACTAGTTAACCAACCAACCAACCAGACTAACCTACCAGCCCCTTTCACTAGTTAACCAACCAACCAGACTAACCTACCAACCAACCAGACTAACCTACCAGCCAACCAGACTAACCTACTAGCAGACTAACCTACCAGCCCCTTTCACTAGTTAACCAGCCAACCAGACTAACCTACCAGCCAACCAGACTAACCTACCAGCCCCTTTCACTAGTTAACCAGCCAACCAGACTAACCTACCAGCCAACCAGACTAACCTACCAGCCCCTTTCACTAGTTAACCAGCCAACCATTATCTGGTGGCTGCTGGTCATGTTCCTCTTTGATGCTGAGATGATGTACAAGAATTATGGGATGGCGTTAACCCCCCCCCCCCCCCCTTCAAGCCCCCCCAGAAGCTGTCCGCCCAGCAGGAGGCAGAGCGTCAAGCCATCCAATCACTGCGAGGGGGCGGGGCTCTAACAGGAAAGTTCCTCTCCACCTCATCTCTACCTGCAGGTAAACTTTATTTTTGTTAATTTGTTTCTTTATTTTGTATTTTATTTTGTTTTAATATGTAAATATATTTTAAAAATATTATACTATAAAGTTAACTTTATAAATCTATATTAATATTGGCAATATGATCAGTTATAGAAATATAATATAGAAAGAAATAACAATTACAAATATTATTGTCAAACAACATTTATATTTTATAGTATAAATGTTTATTGTTCAGCTATCAAATTAAGTTCAGCTTTAAATATGGCATAAATTACTACTTATTACTGGAATATTGATTTAATATCTGAGGACGTGAAATAAAACTAATTACGATAACATTCTTTTGTCATATTAATAAATTAGCAGTTTGTATTTCTCATTCATCCAGACTACAGGAAGTACCAATAACTATCTCTGTATTTCCCTGAAAGGGTTTGTGGGAGTTTTCCCTCGTCCTCTGAGGGTCCCAGGCTGGGGG
Source organism: Hoplostethus mediterraneus (assembly GCA_034670385.1). Classification (NCBI taxonomy): domain Eukaryota; kingdom Metazoa; phylum Chordata; class Actinopteri; order Trachichthyiformes; family Trachichthyidae; genus Hoplostethus; species Hoplostethus mediterraneus. Next base: position 185,627 of record JAXDDW010000245.1, read on the forward strand.
ATGTCCTGTAATAACCATGTATTGTTTTCACACGTTGGGCTGTGAAGTCTTAGAGGCTGTACAGATAAATGTGATTTGATTTGATCTCAAATAATAATATCACTAATTAGTACTGTCTTTTGTTTGTAGGGGCGGGGCATGATGTGGAAGCTCCACCCCCCAGCGCTCACTCCGCCCACTCCTCGTTACTGCAGCATGTACTACTGCTGGAGCAGGCTAGACAACAGACTGCTATGCTAGCTGGTATACACACACACACACACACACACACACACACACATATTTACTCACTCAGGAGCACTTATCCACTAGCCTCCATGCTAGCCTGTATGCTAGCCTGTATGTTAGCCTGTATGCTAGCCTGTATGCTAGCCTGTATGCTAGCCTGTATGCTGCTGTCAACATGATAGCAACCACAAGTTAGCTGGTGAGATTTATCTGTTCTCTTTCCCACTTTTTCTCTCAGTTGGCTTTTCTGTCATCCATGGTTTGTTCTCTCTCTCTCTCTCTCTCTCTCTCTCCAGTTCCTATATACAGCCAGTCGCCGTTGGTTACGGGGGAGAGGGGCATGTCCAGTGGCATGCGGGCGGTCAACAAGCTGCCTCGCCACAGACCGCTAGCTCGTACCCAGAGTGCACCTCTTCCCCAGTCGCCACAGGCCCTGCAGCAACTGGTCATCCAACAGCAACACCAGCATTTCCTGGAAAAACATTACAAGGTACACACACACACACACACACACTCACACACCACACACACATACGGACACACACATACTAATGGGATCCTGTGTTTAGATGTTATCGAAGGGGGCGGAGCTCCCCAGACCGCCGCCCACCCACCCAGAGGAGACAGAGGAGGAGCTAACAGAGACCAATGACATGCAGGAGGAGGATGGAGGGGTGGGGCTACACAGGTAGGGTGGGTGGAGCTTCAGTGCCTTGCTCAAGGCCACTTCAGCAGCAGCTGGCTTGTGACTAGAAGGCCGCCAGTTGAAATCCCAAACTGGCTCAAAAATCAACTTCCTATGAAATACTGTAGAGGTGCCCTTGAGCAAGGCACTGGGATATAAATATGAATGTGATTAGAAACCTGAATACCTGAATGATCTTTTAACTCCTTCCTGTTGTTTCGACCAATCAGGCTGCAGAAGGAGGGGTCGGACGACACCACGCCCCCCTCTGAGCGGCTGAGTGTGCACGTGAAGAGTGAGGAGGAGCGCGGGGGCATGCACGTGAAGGGGGAGAGCACGGAGAGCGAGCTGGACGAAGAGGAGGAGGATGAAGAGGAGGCCGTCCAGCTGAAAGAGGGTGATGAAGAGGAGGGAGGGAGCTATGCACAGGTGTGTGTGTGTGTGTGTGTGTGTGTGTGTGCGTGCACGCTACATGCAGTGAAAAGGTAGATGCATGAGGTGTTTTCTTAGGAGTAGCCGTCCAATTCATCATCCACCAATGAGAGATCAGCTCTGTTGACTATCTGGTCTCTGATTGGATGAAGGCCAGGTAGCTTTAGCTATCTGAAGGAATTTGTCTCCGCTGCTGTTGGCTGTTCTGACTTGTGTGGGAGGGGCTAAGTTCTGTGATGCTGTTGTAGTTCTTACTGGTCGCCACCAGAGGTCAATAGAGGTCATGGAGTACCTAAACTCAAAGAAGTGATAATGATCACATTACATCACATTACATTACATTACATTACATTACATCACATTACACTACATTACATCACATTACATTACATCACATTACATTACATCACATTACATCACATTACATTACATTACATTACATCACATTACATTACATTACATCACATTACATCACATTACATCACATTACATTACATTACATTACATCACATTACATTACATTACATCA
>JAXDDW010000245.1:195000-245000 GCA_034670385.1 Hoplostethus mediterraneus
GACGTGGTTCTAGTTTCTGCGGGGTTCGATGCGGTGGAAGGACACCAGTCTCCTCTGGGGGGCTACAACGTCTCTGCCAAGTGTGAGTCCCCCCGACAGTCCATGTTGGTTACCATGGTGATTGATCAGGCTCAGTACTGCCAGTAGAGAGTGGTATCTAGTGGTTATGGTTACTATGGTGACGGGTCTTGTTCCACCACCAGAATCATCATTTTTATGCTAGTCACATACAGCTAGTGATACTAGTGTGAACGGTGGTGTGAACGAACGGTGGTGTGAATGGTCGTATGACTGAACGGTGGCGTGAACGGTGGTGTGAACAGTGGTGTGAACGGTGGTGTGAATGCTCGTGTGAACGGTGGTGTGAACAGTGGTGTGAATGCTCGTGTGAACGGTGGTGTGAACGGTGGCGTGAACAGTGGTGTGAACGGTGGTGTGAATGCTCGTGTGAACGGTGGTGTGAACAGTGGTGTGAATGCTCGTGTGAACAGTGGTGTGAACGGTGGTGAGAACGGTGGCGTGAACGGTGGTGTGAATGCTCGTGTGAACGGTGGCGTGAACGGTGGTGTGAATGCTCGTGTGAACAGTGGTGTGAACGGTGGTGTGAACAGTGGTGTGAACGGTGGTGTGAATGCTCGTGTGAACGGTGGTGTGAATGCTCGTGTGAACGGTGGTGTGAACGGTGGTGAGAACGGTGGCGTGAACGGTGGTGTGAATGCTCGTGTGAACGGTGGTGTGAATGCTCGTGTGAACGGTGGTGTGAACGGTGGCGTGAACAGTGGTGTGAATGCTCGTGTGAACGGTGGTGTGAACGGTGGCGTGAACGGTGGTGTGAACGGTGGTGTGAATGCTCGTGTGAACGGTGGCGTGAATGCTCGTGTGAACGGTGGTTTGAACGGTGGTGTGAACGGTGGCGTGAACAGTGGTGTGAATGCTCGTGTGAGCGGTGGCGTGAACGGTGCTGTGAATGCTCGTGTGAACGGTGGTGTGAACGGTGGCGTGAACGGTGGTGTGAATGCTCGTGTGAACGGTGGTGTGAACGGTGGTGTGAACGGTGGCATGAACGGTGGTGTGAATGCTCGTGTGAACGGTGGTGTGAATGCTCATGTGAACGGTGGTGTGAACGGTGGCATGAACAGTGGTGTGAACGGTGGTGTGAATGCTCGTGTGAACGGTGGTGTGAATGCTCGTGTGAACGGTGGTGTGAACGGTGGCGTGAACGGTGGTGTGAATGCTCGTGTGAACGGTGGCGTGAATGCTCGTGTGAACGGTGGTGTGAACGGTGGTGTGAATGCTCGTGTGAACGGTGGTGTGAACGGTGGTGTGAACGGTGGCGTGAACGGTGGTGTGAATGCTCGTGTGAACGGTGGTGTGAACAGTGGTGTGAACGGTGGCGTGAACGGTGGCTTGAACGGTGGTGTGAATGCTCGTGTGAACGGTGGTGTGAACGGTGGTGTGAATGCTCGTGTGAACGGTGGTGTGAACAGTGGTGTGAACGGTGGCGTGAACGGTGGCTTGAACGGTGGTGTGAATGCTCGTGTGAACGGTGGTGTGAATGCTCGTGTGAACGGTGGTGTGAATGCTCGTGTGAACGGTGGTGTGAATGCTCGTGTGAACGGTGGTGTGAACGGTGGCGTGAACGGTGGTGTGAACGGTGGTGTGAACGGTGGCGTGAACGGTGGCTTGAACGGTGGTGTGAATGCTCGTGTGAACGGTGGTGTGAATGCTCGTGTGAACGGTGGTGTGAATGCTCGTGTGAACGGTGGTGTGAACGGTGGCGTGAACGGTGGTGTGAACGGTGGTGTGAATGCTCGTGTGAACGGTGGTGTGAACGGTGGTGTGAACGGTGGTGTGAACGGTGGTGTGAATGCTCGTGTGAACGGTGGTGTGAACGGTGGTGTGAATGCTCGTGTGAACGGTGGTGTGAACGGTGGTGTGAACGGTGGTGTGAATGCTCGTGTGAACGGTGGTGTGAACGGTGGCGTGAACGGTGGTGTGAACGGTGGCGTGAACGGTGGCGTGAACGGTGGTGTGAATGCTCGTGTGAATGGTGGTGTGAACGGTGGTATGAACGGTGGTGTGAATGCTCGTGTGAACGGTGGTGTGAACGGTGGTGTGAATGCTCGTGTGAACGGTGGTGTGAACGGTGGTGTGAACGGTGGTGTGAATGCTCGTGTGAACGGTGGTGTGAACGGTGGTGTGAACGGTGGTGTGAATGCTCGTGTGAACGGTGGTGTGAATGGTGGCGTGAACGGTGGCGTGAACGGTGGTGTGAATGCTCGTGTGAACGGTGGTGTGAACGGTGGTGTGAACGGTGGCGTGAACGGTGGTGTGAATGCTCGTGTGAACGGTGGTGTGAACGGTGGTGTTAACGGTGGTATGTGTTTCCAGGTTTCGGTCAGCTGACCCAACTGCTGATGGGCCTGGCGGGGGGGCGTGTCGTCATGGCACTGGAGGGAGGTCACGACCTCACCGCCATCTGTGACGCATCAGAGGCCTGCGTCTCCTCCCTGCTGGGAGAACCGGTGAGAGAGAGAGACATAAACACACTGAGGAGAGAGAGAGAGAGAGAGATAGACACACTGAGGAGAGAGAGAGAGAGAGAGAGATAGACACACTGAGGAGAGAGAGAGAGAGACACTGAGGAGAGAGAGAGAGAGAGAGATATATACATATATATATATATATATAGTATATAGACAGTCTATATATTATAACACTTTCTATCTGAGTATTCTCTAAACATGTTTTCATGCCAATAAAGTTTATTTGAGTTTGAATGTACATCTACAGTCACTAATACACACTAATACTAATGTGAGTCTGTCTCTGTGTGTGTCTGTCTGTCTGTCTGTCTGTCTACCAGTGTGACTCAGTGTGTGTTCAGGAGAAGCCGTGTCCTAAAGCCTCCGCCTCGCTGGAGAGAGTCATAGAGATACAGAGTGAGACACACACACACACACACACACACACACACACACACACATATTGGCCATGACAACATGTCCTCTGCCTGATGGTCTGGTTGTCAGCAGGTTTATGGGGGTGAAATGTAGATCCTGTGGTTGGTGGGTTAATAAAGGGCTTTTTAATTCTCTCTCTCTCTTCAGGTAAACACTGGTCTTGTCTTCAGAGGTTGTCTCAGACAGGCGGCCATTCCCTATTGGATGACTCGCAGGAAGCTCAGAGCCAATCGGAGAACGAGGAGGCGGAGACGGTCAGTGCCATGGCCTCCCTCACCGTTGACGTGCAACAGCCAGGCTCCGCCCCCATCACCACAGAAACTAGCAGGTCAGCAGCGCTGTTGTGATAACATTGTGACTGTCGTACAGCATTATGGGTATATTTTTACCCTTACACTCAACGAGGTCTTCCTCCTGAAAATGTGTAACAATGTGGTATCATCAGTTTAGAGATGTTAAATAATGATAACAACATCACAACATCATATACAACATCTACCCTAAAGAAGCCTCTGTTCTCTGGGTTCAGTTCAACAACTGAATGATCAGCGAGTTTTTCAATAAGCCCAGGGGACTTTTATTTTTTATTTTTTTTATTTTTTATTAAGTGGCCACCTTATTTTTATTATTTTTTATTTTAACAGCAGTTTTTATTTCGACACAGTCTTAACAGGCTTTTGGTTTACACAGGGTCTTTTATTTTGATATGAGGACTCTTATATTGAAATAACTTTTATTTTGACTGGAGCTCTGAAATGAAATATCCCGTTGCTTCCTTTTGAACCGCCCACAGATCCACCGAGGAGCCAATGGAGGAAGAGCCTGCGTTGTAGGAGGAGCTTGACCAGGAAGCACAGAGGAAACTCCACATTTACCTCCTCCTGGCACCTCCTCTTCCTCCTCCTCTTCTTCCTCGTCCGTCCATCAGTACACCTGGGAGCACACGCACACACACGAATACTGGCCTGTCCCAGTGTGGAGGACTGTGATTGGCTGAGGAGCACATGATGGACGCAGGAAGAGGCGTGGCCTGTGATGATGTTTTTATAATTACTATCATAACAGCAAAGACAGACAGATCTTGACTTCTATTGGTTCGTTCGCCCGAGTTGTTGTGGACGGCTTGCCGTCTCCATGGAAACCAGAGGAGAGGAGGGTTCGTCATGCCCAGCAGAGGACAGCAGCAAGAATACACCTCAACTCTCACTCTCTCACTCTGACTCTGACTCTCTCACTCTGACTCTGACTCTCTCACTCTGACTCTCTCACTCTCTCTCTCACTCTGGCTCTCTCTCACTCTGACACTCTCTCTCACTCTGACTCTCTCACTCACACTCTCTCACTCTGACTCTCACTCTCTCACTCTGACTCTCTCACTCTGACTCTCTCTCACTCTGACTCTGACTCTCTCACTCTGACTCTGACTCTCTCACTCTGACTCTGACTCTCTCACTCTGGCTCCCTCACTCTGACTCTCTCTCACTCTGACACTCTCTCTCACTCTGACTCTCTCACTCACACTCTCTCACTCTGACTCTCTCTCTCACTCTGACTCTCTCACTCTGACTCTCTCTCTCTCTCTCTCACTCTGGCTCTCTCACTCTGACTCTCTCTCTCTGACACTCTCACTCTCTCTCACTCTGACTCTCACTCTGACTCTCTCACTCTGACTCTCTCTCACTCTCTCACTCTGACTCTCTCTCACTCTGACTCTCTCACTCTGACTCTCTCACTCTGACTCTCTCCCTCTCTCTCCATGTTGCAGAGGGGAGGATGAAGTGGTTTGTTGTTTCTTCCCTTCATCATCTCTCCATTTCTTTTTGCTTTATTTCTTGTGGAAACGCGACCCCCCCTCTCTCTCTCTCTCTCTCCCCACAGAGGGTGAACGAGCTGAAGACTGAATTATAGCAAAGACAGGTAGCAGACGACCTGTCTCTCTGTCTGACTGTCTGTCTGACTGTCTGTCTGTAGGAATAAACTGTTTTGAATGAACGACGGAGGAGGAGAAGGAACTCGGTGCCTTTCGTACACTAAAGCAAAGCCGCCCAATCAGAAACCACGAAACACCACCACCTCATCACCTAGCAAACCAGCCAGCCAATCAGGACTGAGGAACAGTCACACACACACACACACACACACACACACACACACACACACACAGCTGTTGTTGCTACTCTCGTGGTTGTTTCAGTTTGTTTGTATATCAGGTTTTTTTAGTCTTTGTTTCTTTGTCAGGATGCCTTAAGGTCTTTATTCTGGTCTCACTATTTAGCAACCTGGGGGAGAGGGAGGGAGGGAGGGAGGGAGGGAGGGAGAGAGAGAGAGAGGGAGGGAGGGAGGGAGCGGACCAGACAGACCAGATTTAATAACGATATAAATGTCTGTAACGTGTTTCAGCCCCCCCCCCTCCTCCCCCTTTCTCTTTTCATGATGGCGGCGAGTCACGTGACCTCTTCACAGAGAGGATTGTGGGATTGTGGCGGCTGTTCAAAACACTACAGCGAACTCAACCTCGCAGGCTTTTACTTAATTTTATTGCTATGTCACTTCCTGTTTGGTGTAAATATTGTTTCCTGTTCTGTTGTTGCCCACGGTTACGCCACAACAGACTCAACGTGGTCACTTTTCTATATATATATATATTGACACACATGTATAAAAACACTTTTTGTATAAAAGTAAAAATAATATTCTATATCTGTGAACAGCTGATTGATCCGACCAGGTGATCATCTCCAGGTGATCATCTCTATTGATCCGACCAGGTGATCATCTCTATTGATCCGACCAGGTGATCATCTCTGGAGGGTTTGATGTTATAAAAGGTTTAAAAGACGTTTGGCTGTGTGACAGGAAGTAAGCACATGGTCCACCTCAGACTGCTGCCTGTCTGTCTGCCTGTCTGTCTGCCTGCCTGTCTGTTAAAGGAAGCAAACAGCCAGCTCTGCTCCTCTTCTGGCAGGACCCAGTCAGTCGGTGCTGCAGCAACGACTTCCTGTGAGGTTTCAAGGTCAAAGGTCATGACAATAATCCATATTGGTACAACTTCTAAAATAAGATCGAAAGAGCGTGCGGTCCACTTCTGCCGGTAGGTGAACTCTGCTGGTGGTCTTGCCTCTCTGAACTCCATTTCCCAGCATCCACTGCGTGCTGCTACCTCTGGGTTTCATCTGTTCAAAGCAATACACTGACAGGACTGTCTCTACCGAGAACCAATCAGCTGGCAGGAGGAACTATTGATGTGTGATCAACCGAGACAATCTATTGGTGCAGGCTCAATGAACACAGGAACTATTGATATATGATCAATCACGACAGGAACTATTGATATATGATCAATCACGACAGGAACTATTGATATATGATCAATCACGACAGGGACTATTGATATATGACCAAGACGACACAGAGAGGGGATTGGTTCGTAGTCAGTTACCATGGTGATGTAATCTGGGCTGTGTGTTGGAGGTTAGCATGCTAGCTAACTGTTGGACTGGAACAGAATGAGACGTTACATCAGCGTTAGCATCGCTATGCGCTAACTGTATGCTAACACAGCCCAAACCCTGTGTGCCGTTCCACTTTGATCCAGTGGTGTTGCTAGCTAGCGCCTCCTGCCCTTATATCTATAGCTGTGGTGTGTGTGTGTGTGTGTGTGTGTGTGTGTGTGTGTGTGTGTGTGTGTGTGTGTGTGTGTGTGTGTGTGTGTGTGTGTGTGTGTGTGTGTGTGTGTGTGTGTGTGTTGCATCTATTGTAATGGATAGGGAAGATTGATTGATTGACTGAGCTGTCTCTTCAGGTGATGTAATGGTACTGACTACACCGAGGTACATGCTAATATATACACTAATACAGGGGTTCCCAACCAGCGGGCCGGGGACCGGTACTGGGCCGCGTCCTTCAACTTAAGGCCTTTCTGGTTCTGGTTCTGAAAACATGTAGAGATTTAGTTAGTCCGGTTCAGCGCCACACCGCTGGAAATAAGGAACCATGTCCTGCATCATATCGCCATGGTGATGTGGCAACAGAGGCACCAGTTACTATAGCAGCAGCCATGCAGCAGGACTGAGGAGGAGCCAACATGGCCGACACTGGGCTCGGGCTGTGACCTGTCATCAGCAGAGAATACACTACAACTCTAAATAATGTTGACTAAACACACACACACACACACTATTTTGCTATGAGTAAATACTGTAAATTTCATACTGTGGTGTAACTGTCGTGACCTGCCGGGGGTTTGAGTCTCCTGTATACTTTTGGACTTTCGGACGGAGGCGTGGTCTCTTTGGACCCAGTGGGCGGTTCAGTATCAGTGACTGTCTCTCTCTCTCTCTCTCTCTTTTACCTTCTTCTGTTTGGACGAGAGATACTTTCTGCTTCTCTTCCTTCCTCTCATCTGGGCCGCGACTAAAAACTCAAGACGTTGAGTTGGAAACTGATGAAAAGCACATTCCTGACTTCTGTTTGTTTCTGGTGTCGTTTTATCGAGATGCTTTCCTGTTGCCGACTCACGTGTATATAAGTGCATATATGTGTACACATGTGCAATACACGCTATTGAGCAATCTATTACTGTGACTATTATTGACGAGTACTTTCAGCCGTCTCCTTCGTTTCTCGAGTTCCTGTTGCGTCGGTTTCAGTGCAGCCCGGAGCTGAACACGGGAGGAAGTGGGTTCTCACATCGGTTTCATTTCAGGGTTTGTGTACATTTTGAAGAAGCCCTTTTTTTTTTTTTACTCACTGTAATGTCGTGACGTTGATCCTGGTTCCTTTCCTTTGATTTTTTTAGTGGGCCTGTTGTTAAACCTGTCTGGAAACTCAATAAAGAGAGTCACTGCTCTGGACTGAGACTGACTGGGGGGGGGGGGCTACGCTAGGCTAGCTGTCTTTAGCATCATAACATGTTAGCCAAAATGTTTTGTTAGCATTGACTAAACAAAAGGTTAAAAAAATGACTTCCTGTTTCACCGCCAGTCGATTACTGTCTACTAGCAACAGACGGAGACATCAGACCAGAAGAACTTCATGTTTTAATGTTTCACCATTTACAGCATAAAACTAAATTGTTCCCTGTGGTCCCCGGCGTACTCGCCCCGCCCCCTGACACAACGCCCCGCCCCTGACACAACGCCCCGCCCCCTGACACAACGCCCCGCCCCTGACACAACGCCCTGCCTCCTTCTGGAAATACCACTTCATCTCACCATATGCTCTCTGACCGTCAGCCAATCAGAGTAAAGCAACGTCACAAGAGATCCGTCCTATCAGAATCTGCTCTCACACAGGAAACAGGAAGTGACATATTATTCATTCATTAATGAGGCCGGTAAAAACTATGGGCAGGTTTCAGTTCAGCATCACCCCCGAACTCCACCGGTCCTAGTTGGATCCAGCCCCCGTCTAGCTCTCTGGTGATCCCGTCTAGCTCTCTGGTGATCCCGTCTAGCTCTCTGGTGATCCCGTCTAGCTCTCTGGTGATCCCGTCTAGCTCTCTGGTGAGTAGATCTTGACCAGGTGTTGCAGCTCGGTGGGGTAGCCGGTCACCGGGCAGCGCTGGTTGGCTTTCACATACAAGTAAATACAGCGGTAACAGAAGACGAATCCGGAGGTGGACAACACCGCGGCGTTGGAACGAGGCCCGCGGCACAGAGGACACTTCCTATTGGACCGACCCGACGGCAACACAGAACCAGAGCTGTGATTGGCCGGGGTGAACGGAGCGCCCTCGCGGTGAATGAGCTGCTGCTGCAGGTGGAGGGGGGGAGGCGGCGCAGGGAGGGAGGTCAGGGACTTCACGGTGCTCTGGTTGTCAGAGGAGTACCACCACTCCAGGAACTGGAGGAAGAAGACTCCCAGGGACAGGGAGGTGGACAGGGACACGGCCACGCCTCCTACCACTCCTGACATCAACCGCACCAACCTCTGGACCAGGCTGCAAACACCACAGAAGAAGACGTTATGACAGTGGGTTCATTTCTTTCTTTCAGCAGACAGACAGACAGGCAGCAGGCAGACAGACAGACAGGCAGACAGACACCTAGGTCCTTAATGTTAGGTTTACCTTGTGTCGGCTGGGTTGCCAGTTGTGAGGGTTTTCAGCTCCATGTCTCTGATGTCCAGAGCGGTGAGCCGGGCCAGTCTGACACCAGCCAGCCACAGCAAGGGATTATGGGAGGCGGCGTGTCCGAAGACGTAGAGGAGCTGCTGGCAGAAGGCCCAGGCCCGCCAGGCGGCGCTGGCGAACGGGTACGCTGCCACCGCCGCCCGGTACAGCCTCTGGCTTCTGGTCCGGACCAGCCGGATGGAGAAGTCCTCCTCTTCCCTCTGCCGGGCCAGCAGCGCCTCCAGCCTGACCCGCAGGTACGGCGCCAGGCACAGAAGAAGAAGGGAGCACCGGCGTGACTTCCTACCCAATCCCAGGTGAACAGGAAGTCCTCGTCTCCCCGACCCCGAGACTCTCTTCAGGCCGTAGAAGTTCTCAGAGAAGGAGGCGCTGCGGTGAGACAGGAAGTGGTTCTGGAGGAGGACGTCCAGGAGCAGGTAGAGCTCATCAAACCGCCGCCAGAGGAAACCAAATCGAGACGGACTGGACTCCGCCAGAACCTGGGAGGGAAGAAGAAGATGAAGATAATAGGACTGCAAGGTTTTGAGGGTTTTTCCCTGGGGGACCCTAGAGCGAGACATTACATTACATTACATTACATTACATTACAGTCATTTAGCAGACGCTTTTATCCAAAGCGACTTACAATAAGTGCTATCAACAAAGGTAGGTAAGAGAACTACTAGTCACCAGAAATCATAAGTGCATTTCCTTCCTAAACAAGCAACTAAGAGCATAACTAGTGTTAATGTAAGAGTGCAATGAGTTAGCAACCTACTTATCTTAACAAATGAGACAAATAGAGAATTGAATAAAACAAGAGCTAAGACAAATAAGTGACGACAAGTAGTCCTGGCTAGGAGGAAGGGTCAGGGTAGTGTTTCCTGAAGAGGTTTTCAGCCTGGTGGAAGATGGTCAGCGACTCTGCTGTCCTGACATCAGTGGGGATTCATTCCACCACTGTGGGGCCAGAACAGAGAAGAGCTGTGACCAGTAGATCGGCCCCCAGGGGCCTCTGAGCGACGGGGCAACCAGTTGCCTCGAGGCAGCAGAGTGAAGTGGTCGGGCGGGGGTGTAAGGCTTGACCATAGCCTGGAGGTAAGAAGGAGCTGTTCCTTTCACTGCCCTATAGGCTAGCACCAGGGTCTTGAACTGGATGAGCTGCTACAGGGAGCCAGTGTAGAGAACGAGAAGGGTAGTTGTATGGGAGAACTTGGGGTGGTTGAACACCAGACGAGCTGCAGCTTTCTGAACAAGCTCCAGAGGTCTGATGGCCGACGCCGGGGCAGCAAGGAGGGAGTTGCAGTCGTCCAGGTGGGAGATGACAAGAGCCTGGATGAGCACCTGAGGAAGAGGAGAATCCTCCTGGTGTTGTAGAGGAGGAATCTGCAGGAGCGATGAGAGAACGACAGTTGGTCGTCCAGGGTCACACCCAGATTCCTCGCAGTCTGAGTTGACGTCACCACAGCATCATCAACGGTGATGGCCAGGTCTTCCCCGGGAGGAACACCAGCTCAGTCTTGTCCAGGTTGAGCTTCAGGTTCACCCACCTTACATGTATTTAACGTTAGGTAGGGGAGGCCAGGTGAAAACTGACCTTGACGGCGTGTTTCAGAGCCGGTCGGACCGCCTCCATCAGCGACTCCTGGGCCAGGACCTCGAAGACGGACGGACGGTCATCCTGCGGCGGCGGCGGCGGTCAGATGGGCTCCGGCCTCCGCCATGGCTGCTGGGAAAAAACACTTTGACAGAGAGGTACCCTGGGAAAAGCTTGACGTCCAAATATTTGATATCAGTTAAAAATATAACGATCACTATAATGTCCTCGTATTTCAGTGTGTTGGTATGTGTCAGGGTTTACATCATGTTTTACTTGCTCATCAAACAGCGTGGAGTCGAACATGGGATGTTTTCATCCAAGTCAAACTCCAATCTAAAGTCTTTATGGACAAACAGCTCAGGAGTCGCTGCTCGGTTCGGCACAATCCACCAAGCGGCGCTTTGTTTCAATAGTTTCACTTTTCAGAATAGGTCGCTCTCCTGCAATCTCCTTCCAGCAGCATGCACCGTATGGCGGAAGCGAGCAAGATGGGCCAATGATACAAATCGATATTGATCGAGGTGCAGCGCTGCTTGGTGGATCATTTATACGCCGATTCAACCAGAAGAACCGTGGTGACGCCGTAGTGACTCCCACAGGTCACGTTCTACCGGGTACGATCGCCGACAACACAAGGAAACATTAAACTGACAGATTTATGAATTGACTTCTCTGCACGCGAGAGACACGCCCACCGCAGCCACATTTGCTCGCCTGTTACCTGTAGAAGGTTAGCCTGGTTAGCCTGGTTAGCCTGGTCAGCCTGGTTAGCTTCAAGGTCCGCCTTCGTCCCACGTTCACCGCAGAAGGCCTGACTCGGACGTTACCGGACACACGGCCAGGGCTCGGACATTCTTTTCATGTTACCTTAAGCACCGTTCCACTTCCGGGTTCTGACGTTTGCTTTTCGGCGAAGTCTCATCCGGCGTTGACATCTATTTTCATGTTGTATTGCCGCCCTCTTCTGGAACGCAGTCAGCCTACACCCTGTCCGCCTGTACAGAAGACAACCTCCAAACTGACTCGAGTAATTCACACAATAACTAGTGTCGACTATCAGACTAGAAGGTCGTATTATTTATCGGCACCGACCTTCAACCAACACAAATTAAAACTACGTGGTCTGACTTCTTATGTACGCTGCATTTCGGCGACGTCACGACGCACAAGTACGTAAGTTCCGGACGCTCCGCCTGTTTCCCGGCGGAGAAGATGGCGGCTCCTGTGCCAGGGGAGTATTTCAGCGTAGGGAGCCATGTCTCCTGCCTCACCTGCCTGGGACAGCAGCTCCAGGGAGAGGTCGTGGCCTTCGACTACCAGTCCAAGATGCTGACTTTGAGTATCCTTCGCCTCGTTTCCTCCCTGTCAGTGGCATTTGTCGGTCTCCAAGGCGACCGGGGGCCCGGGGGATGCTAACGTTAGCTAGCTAGCTGCTGGTACTTGCCTCAGAACTCAAGCGTTGTCAATGAGCTAACTGGGTAGCATGCTAACGTTGCTCTCTTGCATGTGTCTAATAAGAGTGTATCTTGCTACTGTCACAATGCGATTGTTTGGTTTGACACTGTGCTGTCTGTAGCCTGTTGCTACAGTGCCCAGCTATAGGTAACAGTGCGATATATATAGCACGGTCAGTTACCTATGCTAGCAATTCAGCTAGTTCAGTTAGCCTGCTGGTTCGTCATGCTAACGTTAGGGACTGTAGAGAACAGTTTCACAGATCTACATTTCAGTACCTAGAGCTCCTGAGTACTGAAACAGAAAGCAAGCTAACCAGTCCTCAGTGACCTGCCGCGGGTGAACGCTGGCCTGGTTGTTAGCTCGAGCGCTAGTGATGAAGCTGGTCAGTGTTGGGTCACCTGTCAGGATCAGATAACCAGGGTCGTGTGCAGTTACACGAGTTCTCCTTGGTTAGCTAGCAGGTGGGGAGATGTTAGTCTACAGGTGCCACTCAGTCTATCCTGTGTGTGTGTGTGTGTGTGTGTGTGTGTGTGTGTGGGGGGGGGGGGGGTATCCCCGGGGTATCCCCGGGGTATCCCCTCGGTATCCCCTCGGTATCCCCTCTTGGTTGGGTTGCTGGTTACTGTTGGAGCTCACTGGGTTCACGTCCCCATTCCCCCGCTGTCCCCAGTGGACCTAGAGGTGCACCGGATCAGCACCGATCCGGCTCCTAGGTTCTCTGATGGGCAGATGAATCTGTCTAGTGGTCTACTGGTCTGTAGACCACCTCAGGTGCAGCGCTGATTTTGATTTTTTTTTGTAGCAGCCGATCAGACGAGCCTCTGGATGGGAAACACTGAGAAGCTATATCCTCTAGTAATGTTGTAGTAGGATTGTTACTCAAAGGTCAGTGCAGAATTTGATCACACAAATAATTAAATAAATGCAATGGAAGCATTTGTTCCTGTAGTTGTTTCAGTAGTCAGCAGCCTAGGAATGATCCACTTCGTCCAGATGTATAAAACTCTGTGAATTTAGGTGTAGAAATCTGTGTACGCACAAAACAGGAAACATGCAAACGCTCAGATGTATAAAACCACGTACGTCTGTTCCCACGTGTTTTTTCTTCATACATCTCAATCATCCTTAAATTGCGTGCACATGCACGAGCCTTCTGACCACGCCCACAATTTACTATAAATGGCTTCCAACACCCCCAACTGCCTGGTTTGCATATAAAGGGCATTTAGTTTAGTTCTGAGGACAAACGGGGGAAGCAAATTGCATTTTGATGTTGGCCTGTTCAGCTGCTGTGTAAGGGAACCTGATGTATTTATTACTCAAAGAAATGATGCCACCCCACGCCATGGGCATGATATCCCTGATCTGTCCGCAAGCTTCAGATGAAACGTCCCCGTCGCTAAAAACCCGATTGTTGTCAATACCTGTAGATGGACGGGGATGACAGGGTTCTCCGAGCGTGCCCAACACAGGGTCCAGTTCAGCACACAATTAGAAGAGAACAGCTCTTGGAAATCCACTGGCGCATTAGTCAGTCATCATCATGGACCAGAAAACCAGTACGGTCTCTGAAGACTCGTTCATTACGCACGGCTACAGCCTTTATATAGTGTAGGTTATTCTTACTCCCCAATAATAGGCTACAGAATAATAATCTTGTTTCATGTATTTATTTATTTGTTTATTTATATAAAGATCATTATCATTATAATTATTATAATGCATAGTGACAAACATATTTACTCAAGATAGAACGAAATGAAGGCTTGTCAAAAAAAGGTTGTTAACCACTCACGCATCACTATGTAATCATAGTGGATGTTTTTTTTAAACTATAGATTACATCCTAACACAATGTAGAAAATAGCTCTAAATAAAATGTCAAATTCACATTTTTATGATCCTCTTCTGCCAACTGGCAGCATCACCCTGATCTGACTCCAGACTGTTTGGTACCACGGTGTGAAGGATGAGCACCGGTGCCACATTCTCACCGCCGTGGACTTTTATACACTCAGAACCTGCATGGAAAATGGTGGAAGTTCACTTTCGTGCGTAAGCATGGTTTATACATTTGACCCCTGGTGTCGGTGCATCTCGACCTTTGACCCCACCATCCATCTGACTGAAGCCCTGCGGACGGTGGGGAGTCTGATCCCTGATCCCAGACGCTCAGTGATCTTACTGAGAGAGACGTGTGTGTGTGTGTGTGTGTGTTATTCCTTAACCCCTCCCTCCCAGAATGCCCCCCCTCCAGCGGTCTGTCCAACCTCAGTGATGTCATCCTGGTCAACCTCGCCTTCGTCTCTGAAGTCTCGATCGTCACTGACCGCACCCACACCCCGCCCCCCCCTCGCATCGCTCAACGTTACCAAGGTAACGGGACCACAACACCTGGTTGAGTTTGGTTTAACCTTTATTTCTTAACTGGTATGAAGTCCATCATGGTAGATGACGTTACAGACCCGGTAGGTTTGTAGTTTGATGGTTAAACTCGGTAACAGGATTTTACTGTCAGCACTGTTTACATCAGTACCTTGTATGAAGAGCTGTCAATCAAACAGTGAAAACCTGTCTAATGTTCCGGTTGGTTAACGGTTTGAACTGGCCAATAGTCAGACAGAAGACTGTCTCACTGTGTGTGTGTGTGTGTGTGTGTGTGTGTGTGTGTGTGTGTGTGTGTGTGTGTGTGTGTGTGTGTGTGTGTGTGTGTGTGTGTGTGTGTGTGTGTGTGTGTGTGTGTGTGTGTGTGTGTGTGTGTGTGTGTGTGTGTGTGTGTGTGTCAGCTTGCTAACAGAGTGCGGACAGAGAAGGAGGAGAAGTTCTCTCAGGCGTACGCCGTCAGCGCTGGAGTTTCAACGGAGGGACAGCAGCTGTTCCACACCATACACAAGACGTAGGACACACACACCCTACACAAGACGTAGGACACACACCATACACAAGACGTAGGACACACACCATACACAAGACGTAGGACACACACCATACACAAGACGTAGGACACACACCATACACAAGACGTAGGACACACACCATACACAAGACGTAGGACAACACACCCTACACAAGACGTAGGACACACACCATACACAAGACGTAGGACACACACACCCATACACAAGACGTAGGACACACACACCATACACAAGACGTAGGACACACACACCCATACACAAGACGTAGGACACACACACCATACACAAGACGTAGGACACACACACCATACACAAGACGTAGGACACACACACCATACACAAGACGTAGGACACACACACACCATACACAAGACGTAGGACACACACACCATACACAAGACGTAGGACACACACACCATACACAAGACGTAGGACACACACCATACACAAGACGTAGGACACACACCATACACAAGACGTAGGACACACACCATACACAAGACGTAGGACACACACCATACACAAGACGTAGGACATACACACCCTACACAAGACGTAGGACACACACCATACACAAGACGTAGGACACACACACCATACACAAGACGTAGGACACACACACCATACACAAGACGTAGGACACACACACCATACACAAGACGTAGGACACACACACCCCATACACAAGACGTAGGACACACACACCATACACAAGACGTAGGACACACACACACCATACACAAGACGTAGGACACACACACCATACACAAGACGTAGGACACACACACCATACACAAGACGTAGGACACACACCATACACAAGACGTAGGACACACACACCAAACACAAGACGTAGGACACACACACCATACACAAGACGTAGGACACACACCATACACAAGACGTAGGACACACACCATACACAAGACGTACGACACACACCATACACAAGACGTACAACACACACACCATACACAAGACGTACGACACACACCATACACAAGACGTAGGTCACACACACCATACACAAGACGTAGGACACACACCATACACAAGACGTAGGACACACACACCATACACAAGATGTAGGACACACACCATACACAAGACGTAGGACACACACACCATACACAAG
Organism: Hoplostethus mediterraneus; assembly: GCA_034670385.1. Lineage (NCBI taxonomy): Eukaryota > Metazoa > Chordata > Actinopteri > Trachichthyiformes > Trachichthyidae > Hoplostethus > Hoplostethus mediterraneus. Next base: position 211,187 of record JAXDDW010000245.1, read on the forward strand.
ATGTAGGACACACACCATACACAAGACGTAGGACATACACACCATACACAAGACGTAGGACACACCCACCATACACAAGACGTAGGACACACACACCATACACAAGACGTAGGACACACACACCATACACAAGATGTAGGACACACACCATACACAAGACGTAGGACACACACACCATACACAAGACGTAGGACACACACACCATACACAAGACGTAGGACACACCATACACAAGACGTAGGACACACACCATACACAAGACGTAGGACACACACCATACACAAGACGTAGGACACACACCATACACAAGACGTAGGACACACACACCATACACAAGACGTAGGACACACACACCATACACAAGACGTAGGACACACACACCATACACAAGACGTAGGACACACACACCATACACAAGACGTAGGACACACACACCATACACAAGACGTAGGACACACACACCATACACAAGACGTAGGAAACACTAATGTAGCAATTGATGTAGATCTGCTGTTTTTAGATCTCTCTCTCTCTCTCTCTCTCTCTCTCTCTCTCTCTCTCTCTCTCTCTAGTATAAAGGAGTGTAAATGGCAGGAGCAGAACATAGTGGTGATGGATGATGTCATCATAGCTCCGCCCTATCAGGTGGACAACTGCCGAGGCCAAGAGGGCAGCGCCCTGTTGCACGTCCGCAAAATAGTGAGTATAGCTAATTAACAATACTGCAACTTATCTTGAGCGTGTCTGCAAAATAGTGAGACTCAGTCTTAATAAAACCTCATTTCCTCTCCTCTCTCCTTTTCTCTTCCCTATATCCTCTTCTTCTCTCTCCTTCCTCTCCTTTCCCTCTCCTCCCTCTCTCCTCCTTCCTCTCCTCTCTCCTTTTTTCTCTCCCATCTCCTCTTCCCTCTCCTTTCCTTGTCTCTTTCCTCCCTCTTCTCTCGCCTCCCTCTCTCCTCCTTCCTCTTCTCTCTCCTCTTCCCTCTACTCCTCCCTCCCTCCCTCTCTCTCTCTCTCTCTCTCCTCTCCTCAGGTAGAGAAACATTTTCGAGATGTGGAGTCTCAGAAGTTTTCCTCGGTCCGACCTCAGCAGCCAATCACAAAGCAGGAATCCCTGCTCCCTCTGATGTCGTCATGAGAACCACGGCGTGGGGGGGGGGGGGGGTGGAGTCGGTGCTTTAACCCCACCCTGTTTTTGACAGACAGGGGATGGAGTTGTGGGTAGGGGGGTATTGGGGCAGTTAGACCCCTCCCCCTGTACCTAAACTACCACAACCAACACGAAACTCTCAGCTCCTATTGGTTGGTTGGTGTTGGTTTTTTTATTTTCCTCTCTACCTCCTGGACTGTTCTTCTTTAGTTTTCCCCGTGGGGGTCAGAAGAAAGACGTTCTACTTATTCTGTTAAAAAAGTTCCAATGTTATAAATGTGGAAATGTAAACAATGACCTCGGCGCACCGCCTTTTATTTCCTGCATCCTTTCCTCTCTCCTCCCTCCTCCTCTTCTCAATTTTCTTTCTGCTCTTCCATTCCCTCCAAAATGAAATAAAATGAAAACTGCTTTCTATTGATATGTTACATGATCATGAAGACATCTTCCTTTCTTGCTGAAATCCCATTAAGACTTCATTGACCTTTCATGTAGACGGTTCATTCCTCCCGCTGGTTTTCGTATCCTGGTCTGGTGGACTGGACTGATCCGATCATCACGTTTGGTTTCTGTCTGTCTTCTGGTTTTGACCAAATACAAACCAAGTGTCCGTCTGTCTGTCCTCCATGCTGACGCTGCTCAGACAAGCTGACAACATCACAACGACAATACAACGAATTCTGATTGGCGCGTTTAAGTCCTGTAGGTTGTAGGTCACATGACTGGTCTGATGATGTCACAGATCCATGTGGTGCAGATGGGAAGAGGACCCACGAGTGCAGTGTGAACGTGAAACCCGTCCTGTTGCTGATCTGGAGGGTTGAGGCTTCATCGTACTCAGATCATGGACTCTTTCTCGTCTTGGTTGCGATTGGTCAGTCTAGGTCACGTGGTCTCCGCCACTCTACCTCAAAACAAGTGTCAGTTTGATAAGAGGACCAGTGTGAAGACAGCCTCAGTGCGCGGTGTGAATAATAACTCCACTGTGATCCCGTCACATCTCGTGTTGGGAGATGCTGCCTGATTCTGAGAGTTTGTTGTCACCGTCCCGCTGAAAGGAAACAAGCTAGGAGAACCAAGTGTTGGAAACCAAACGTGTCTCATGCGTGGCCTCTGACCTTTAACCTCTTTACTATTGGTTGCTTGTAATGTTGGTGATCTGGGAACTCATTCCACTCCGCCTCCGTTTGCGGCTCATCTGGAGGGTTCGCCATATTGAGGGTCATCCCAAAGCAACTAGTGGGGAGTGGGAGGGGCTAAAACCCTCCAACGATGCCGACTCGCCACACGACACCACGGAGGAGCACCACGAATATCAGGATGGAGGAAACCACAAACACTTAAGTTTCGTCTTGATCATTTTCTTTGTGGCGTTTGTATCGACGATTAGCGAAGTCGCAGGATGAAAGGTTGAATACTTTAAATATGTGGTCAAAACATCCTTTTGTTCACCTGACATGTAGAATACAACGATACACGCAGCGCTGCAGAAACCAAACACCACTTTAATGTGCTCATTGTTTTTTGGACGGATCCATTAGCAAGCAACTCATCCAGATGAGAGAACATGGATATGCAGCACTGAGCCGATTGGTGGCTCTGTAGCCATGGTGACTGCTGTTTCCTGTTTCCATCTTTCATACCTTCCCCTTCATTAGGAGTGTGACATCATACGGCGTGACACTCGATGTTGGAGTGGTAGTGAAGAGGGACCAGGCCAGCCTTACTGCAGTACTTTAAAAGCACCAGTAGAGGGCAGAATACGTGTTGAGAGGATCCACAAAACTAACTCACATTTTAGGTGCCATTGTTCTGTGACACACAGTGATTTCAAGGTACAAAAGTTTGAGCTAAGCATTCTGGGTGTCTGCCTCGTTAGGGTGTCTGTCTCGTTAGGGTGTCTGTCTCGTTAGGGTGTCTGCCTCGTTAGGGTGTCTGTCTCGTTAGGGTGTCTGCCTCGTTAGGGTGTCTGTCTCGTTAGGGTGTCTACTTCAGTAGAGTTACTCTCTTCTTTCTAGACTAGCTGTCCCACTGAAGCCTCAGTATAAATCATGGATGGAGACTGTCTGTCTGTCTGTCTGTCTGTCTGCCAGGTATTCTCTCTCATACACACCAGATGTTAACAGTCCTTATGTAATGTTTAAGCCAGGAAGATGGATGGAGCGACATCAGCTCTCTACATAGTCTACTGTTATTCACAGGAAATGAGACAGACAGACAGACAGACAGACAGACAGACAGACAGACAGACAGACAGACAGACAGACAGACAGACTGACTGACTGACTGACTGACTGACTGACTGAGAGAGACAGACAGACAGACAGACCTATTTTTTATGATGAAAACATCAGACAAGCTGTCAGAGTTTATTCTATGGAAGGGGAACATTTGGAGATTGCAGAGGATTAGAGGATTACTGACACAACTGACAGGGTGAGCCTTCATCCATCCATCCCTTCATCCCTCTCTCCATCCATCCATCCATCATCCCTCCCCTCCTCACCCCTCCCCTCCCTGTGGAGTCAGAGGAGCTTTGTGCTGACAGCAGGTTTCTAGTCGCTCTCCAGTCCAGGATGGATACTGATGGTTTCTTCATCGACAGACGAGGTAAGTCTTATCATCCAAACCGCCTGTGACCTCTGAGCCTTGACCTTCCTATTGGTTGGAAGTGATTGAAGTTTATTCTACTGTTGACCTCAGTGGAGTTTCTCTGGACCCCGGCTGCATATACAGTAGCTCTGTGATAGAACAGATCCTCTGTCAGATCTCACCACTCACATCCTGGAGATATTTAGTGATGAAATGTAATTTACTGTTTTGGTGAACCGACTTTCCCTCAACCTGCCTCGTCTACTTCGACTTCAGTTAGTGGTTTCTTACCTTTCCCAGAATGCCTTTCAACAACCCCCCAAAAGAGGCTGGAACATTCAGTTGTGGGTTTGACATAGAAACAGTGATATTGTAGTAATAGTTTGTCCAGTCGCACCCAAGGACTTTATGAGGACAGTATGAGAAAGTTGCTCAGGCCACTGCAACATTTTCTTCCCTTCCTGGTTTACGCGTCCACGGGTTCGCCCAGTCTGATGAGGGAGGAGCCAATATGTTGGGGGAGGGATCAGTCAATATGAAGCAGGATAACCTAGGCCCTGTTCGAAACCGTTCCCTATTACAGAAGTAGTGGACTATATAGTGTGTCCGCCATTTTCTACTAGTGTCCGAATTCTCAACGGTTAATTTGGTTCACTATATAGTCCACTATAAAATACCCACAATGCACAACAATTTGTAGTGAACAGACGATGTACCCTACAATTTCTCCCGTATACCACAATGCAATGTGTTCGTGTCTTACCAAAGAAGAAGAGTCATGAAGATGGCAGAAGGCAATTTTTTAATTTTATTATTATTTGTTTGTGATTTAATATTATTCGTGATTTAATATTCAATACTGCAAAATCGATATTACCGGAGTACATTTCAACCTGCTGCCGTGAGTGCTCGGTTTGTTTACGTGATGCTGGGCGTCCGCTTGTGTCACGTGAATATCCGGCGCATTTGTTTAACGCGGTGATGTTCAGCGTAGTGAAACCTCGGTTGGTCGTTGCCCATATAGTTGACTATCTGACAAACACTACATAGGGAATAGTGAGTGAGTGAACGAGTGAACCATTCCGAACACAGCCCTAGTCTAAACACTAGACTCTTGCGGCTGCACTGCATTCTGGTCTATCTCGGCTACTGCATTGCATTCTGGTCTATCTTTTCTTTAATTATTCACTGACTATAAGAGAATATGACTAAAGTGACTGATAGTCGTGCTGGGAAGAAATCCAGAATGTTGCTGTTCCAATACAAAATAACAGAAATCAGACCAATAATCCTTCAATACTATAATAATAATAATAATGATAATGATGAGATGATAATAATGATAATATAATGATAATATAATGATGATGATGATAATAATGTCTGTATGAAGTCAGGCTGCTCTGTGATTATATAATGACATTTGGAAAAGAGGATGAACTGTTATGTAATAATGTAAATACCTTTCATCTGCCGGTCTTTTCGTTTTGATTTCAAATGATGCAGTTTCCTCTTGGCCAGTCGTAAATAAATGAAAACGCCAACAAACTCAAAATGGTGGGAATTCCAATTTGGACACTGATACTGGAGCAAGCATCACTGGGTGTGAACAACGGACAGAGGGTCAGTTAGTTATTCAGTTAGTTAGTTGGTAAGTTAGTTAGTTAGTTAGTTACTACTACTAATTTTTCTAGCATTTCAACAATCACATGATTATTTATACTTTTATCATACAGCTGTGAAATCTGATCATTTACCTTGGGGTCTTTGCAGTTCTTGGGGTCCTTTGGGTCCTTGGGGTTCTTGGAGTCCATGGGGTTCTTGGGGTCCTTGGGGTTCTTGGGGTCTTTGCGGTTCTTGGGGTCCCTTGGGTCCTTGGGTCCTTGGGTTCTTGGGGTCCCTTGGGTCCTTGGGGTCCTTGGGGTCTTTGCGGTTCTTGGGGTCCCTTGGGTCCTTGGGTTTCTTGACCTGGAAAGCATCCCAGGAGCTCAATGACTAAGATGTAAAAAAGGACTTGTAATCTGATTCTCCTTCTCACTGTTTTTGTTCCAGTTGTGTTGAGGCTGGGAGGCGCTAAGCTCCGCCCATCTTCACGTTTTTAGAAAACAGATTCCTCTGAGTGATCCGGCCCCCCCCCCCGCTGTCTGTCATGTTTGTCTTTTTCCCCGTCCTCCTCTTCGGCTTCTCCTCCTCCTCCTCCCTATTCCCGTTGGCCGTGGGTTCGAGGCCATGTCCGCACCGCTGCGTGTGTTACGGACACTCAGACCTGGTGGACTGCCGGGCCCGCGGGTTCAAGCGCATTCCCCGGGGCGTCCCGCACGGGGCGTGGCTCCTGGAGCTGGGAGGCAACAACCTCACCGAGGTCGGACCACGGGCCTTCGTCGGACTCTGGTCCCTCCGGGTCCTGATGCTGGCCGACAGCCAGATACAACGAATACAACCACAGGTAGGGCAGGACGGGGGAGGAACCACAAGTAGGGGAGGAGAGGGGAGGAACCACAAGTAAGGGAGGAGGGGGGAGGAAACACAAGTAGGGGAGGAGGGGGGAGGAACCACAGTTAGGGGAGGATGGAGGAGGAACCACAGGTAGGGCAGGAGGGGGGAGGAAAGGATAGTGAGTGAGAGAAGGAAGAAGAGGAGGAAGGATAGAGGGAGGTTGGAAGGAAGAAGACAGAGTTTTGTTCTCTTCCTATCTAGCCAGCTATTTTGGATTACCTGTCTCTCTCTGTCTCCCTGTCCCTGTCTCTCTCTCCCTGTCTCTCTCTGCAGGCCTTCTTCTCTCTGTCGTTCCTGGAGAAGTTGGATCTCAGTTGGAACCAGTTGATTTCTCTGCCTGTCGACTTCTCATCCTGTCTGTCTGCTCTCCGAGAGCTACGACTGGAGCATAACACTATACAGCACATATCTGGATACAGGTACCTGTCTGTCTGTCAGCCTGTCAGGTTGTCTGTCTGCCCTCAGAGAGCTACAGCAGTTCATCCGCCTCTCCATCTCGCCCTTATCCATTAGCATGCTGGGAGATGTAGTCTCTCCCGCTCTTCCTCCGGGGCATGCTGGGAGATGTAGTCTCTCCCGCTCTTCCTCCGGGGCATGCTGGGAGATGTAGTCTCTCCCGCTCTTCCTCCGGGGCATGCTGGGAGATGTAGTCTCTCCCGCTCTTCCTCCGAGGCATGCTGGAGGAGCAGTAGCTTGACTCCGACCAGGAGCAGAGGTCTCCCAGGGTCACTGCCTGTCTCCCTGCCAGCCTGTCTCCCTGTCTGTCTCTCCCTATAACAGTCTCTCCCCCACCTCTGTCTGTCAGTCTAGAGAGTCTGGACAGCGTGGAGAAGCTGGACCTCAGTCACAACCAGCTGGTGTCCGTGGGCCCCGGCGCCTTCAGAGGCCTCTCCAGACTCAGACAGCTCTACCTCCACAACAACAGACTGACCGCCTTACAGCGGGGCAGCCTGGACATGCTAGCTGGACTAGAGGTGTCTGTCTGTCTGTCTGTCTGTCTGTCTGACCTGTCTGTCTGTCTCTCCACCTGTCTGTCTACCTGTGTGTCTGTCTGACCTGTCTGTCTGTCTCTCCACCTGTCTGTCTCTCCACCTGGCTGTCTGACCTGTCTGACCTGTCTGTCTGACCTGTCTGTCTCTAGGTTCTCCAGCTGGGTAACAACAACCTCTCTCAGATAGACAGTGATGCTCTGGCTCCTCTCTCCAGTCTGGCTGTTCTTTCTCTGGAGGGAAACAACCTGCATCAGCTCCAGTTTAAAACCTTCATCAGCCTGCATACGGCGGCTACGCACATCCAGCTGTCAGGTACTACTACTAGTTCTACCACTACGAGTACTACTACTACTGCTACTGCATACGGCGGCTACGCACATCCAGCTGTCAGGTACTACTACTAGTTCTACCACTACGAGTACTACTACTACTGTTACTGCATACGGCGGCTACGCACATCCAACTGTCAGGTACTACTACTAGTTCTACCACTACGAGTACTACTACTACTGCTACTGCATACGGCGGCTACGCACATCCAGCTGTCAGGTACTACTACTAGTTCTACCACTACGAGTACTACTACTACTGCTACTGCATACGGCAGCTACGCACATCCAGCTGTCAGGTACTACTACTAGTTCTACCACTACGAGTACTACTACTACTGCTACTGCATTCGCCGGCTACGCACATCCAGCTGTCAGGTACTACTACTAGTACTACCACTACGAGTACTACTACTACTGCTACTGCATACGGCAGCTGCGCACATCCAGCTGTCAGGTACTACTACTAGTACTACTACTGCTACTAGTACTCCTAGTCACTGCTAGTACTGCCAGGTGGTTTAAAACCTTCCTCAGTCTCCACACTACAGCAACACACATTCAGCTGTCAGCTACCACTACTACTAGTACTATCATTACGAGTACTACTGGAGGGATTCTGAACTACTTGACTCATCTAGAATAGTCTGAGTATATTTTTCTTGCTTACCAGGTTGCTGTTAGCTGTACTTTGATTGCTTAAGTATTAGTGCTTTAATCAGTAGTCTATTGTTAGCTGCTAGTTGGTCAGTTTCTGTTTGTGTCATAGCCTGTTGAAGGTAGTTTCACCAAGCTAGGCCAATTGCCTTGTTAATTGTCTGGGAGGGGCCTGCACTCCTGGCAGACAATTAGCAATCAGTGGAAGCAGTCTTAAACCACTGCTGCTTTGAAAGCGTCAGGCAAACGAAGGCAACAGGCGACTTTTTCAAGCCCGACTTCTTCAAAGAACGACCTTCGAAGATTAGGAGCTTCTTCTCTTCATAAACCTTATCATTGTATTGTGATTGTGTACCATGTGTTTGCTTCCCATTCCTGTCCTCTCCTCTTTCCGGTGGTCGCACAGACGCTGGGTCACACCCAGACGCCGCAACCCCACTAATCTCATCTATCCTACTCTCTCAACTCATGTTGAGCAAGTGGTGGCAGGGGGGCTGTGGAACTGCGTGAAGGGGTAGGGGTGTCCCAATTCTCTTGTGATCGAGGGGTAGGGCCAAGTGCTAGGGCTACATGGTCCTCCAAACGGAGATTTTTCAGGGGCACACTACAAACCGAGGGCTAGGAGAAATCTCCCAGAATGACCTGCGAATCAACTGGAAGATCATGGCGAACGCTACACTACCATCAAAGTGAACCACAAATGTAGTATTTTCTTTGTTAATGAAGATTTTTAAAATATTCTAACCGTGGTATTATAATTATTATTGTTTAATGTCGTTTCTATGTATTATAGACCTTTTCTTTATAACAAGCATAACAAAAAAATCGCTAGAATGCCAATGTCTCTACTTCGCTAGTTACGTTACAACATTGATTTTAGGCTCATTTGTGCATGACAGTCCTGCATTTTGATATATTTCCATGTCATATTTCCCCCCTTTGATGGCATATGACGAAATATAACTAAAGTCCAGCAGCGAAGTTGCTGCACTTGTTACCGCTTCTTGTTACAGCGCCTACAGAGCACCGCTAACGCTAATCTGTCATGAAGCAGTGGTCTTTTTTATTTGATGACTTGTTTGAACGATTGGTAGCGTGAAACGTATAAATTGTGAACGAATCGCGAGCGTCCATGCTTTTCTATCTCCATCAGATGAACAGCAAATGTCACTGTGATACCATTATTGCCATAGTAATCTCCGATAACAAACTCGTCCCGTCTGCTTATGTAAACGTCATCGATGACGTATCAGGGTCTTGAAGGGTTGTCCCATTTCTTAGGGAGAGATTTCTACCACTACCCCTTGTGACTCTGTTCCGAGGGCCAAGCCGAAGGGCCAAGCCGAAGCCGTAGGGGTGAAAATGAGAATTGGGATTCAGCCCTAATCTTCACCAGATACTGACCTACTGCCAACCTCTCTGTCACTCCTCTTCATCTCTCTGACCACTACTTCATGTCCTACACTCTCTCTCTCTCCTCTCCCCCCTCACATCCTCCCCTTACCCACATGGTTTCTTCTCGTCGCAATCTCCGCTCGCTCTCCCCCACTGATCTTTCCTCTTCTGTTCTCTCTGCTCTCCCTGCCCCTGAATCTTTCTCTCTTCTATCCCCTGAAACTGCCACTGATCTTCTTCTCTCTACTCTGTCCTCTTCTCTGGACCATCTCTGTCCCCTCACCTCCAGGCCTGCACGCCAAACTCCACCTGCCCCTTGGTTGTCAGACTCAGTGCGTACTGAGAGACGGAGCCTGAGAGTGGCTGAGCGCAAATGGAGAAAAGGCAACCTCCCGGAGGACCTTCTTACCTTCCAATCTCTCCTTTCCACTTTTTCGTCCTCTCTCTCTGCTGTTTTCTTCTGCACTAAGATTCAAACTTCTGCTTCCAACCCTAAAAAACTCTTTGAAACGTTCTCTTCCCTCCTCCAACCCCCACCCCCTCCTCCCACCTCCTCCCTCCACCCTGAAGACTTCGCCAACTTCTTTGACAAGAAGGTCAACGATATCCAATCCTCCTTCCCTCACCCCCCGGCTGGTGCCCTGCGCACCAACCACACCTGTCTGCCTTCCACCCATCCCTCTCTACCACCCTCTCCACCTTTTCCCTCCCCACCTCCCTCCCTATCCCATTTTTCTCCCCTCTCCCCGAATGAGGTCCTTCACCTTATTACATCCAGCCGCCCCACCACATGCTCCCTTGACCCCCCCCACCCCTCTCCTTCAGTCTACTACCCCTGAACTCCTTCCCTTGCTGACCCACCTCATCAACACGTCTCTGGTGTCTGGATGCTTTCCCTCTGCTTTCAAGACTGCCAGAGTCACCCCCCTTCTGAAGAAACTAACACTTGACCCCTCTGAGGTCAAGAACTACAGACCGGTTTCCCTTCTACCCTTCCTATCAAAAACTCTTGAACGTGCTGTCTTCAATCAACTGTCCTTGTACCTCCACCAGAACAACCTCTTGGATCCCCACCAGTCTGGGTTCAAAATGGGTCACTCGACCAAGACCGAGTCGCTCCATGCTGCTAGAGCGAACTGTCTCTCCTCTGTCCTGATACTCCTGGATCTGTCTGCAGCGTTTGATACGGTGAACCACCAGATCCTCCTCTCCACCCTTTAGGGGATGGGTGTCTCAGGCTCTGCACTCTTCATGTTTGCATCCTACCTGACGGATCGCTCCTACCAGGTGACGCTGAGAGGGTCTGTGTCAGAACCACGCAGGCACACTACTGGGGTTCCGCAAGGCTCTGTTCTAGGTCCTCTCCTCTTTTCCCTCTACACAACATCTCTTGGTTCTGTTATCCACTCCGGTTCTCTACACTGGCTCCCTGTAGCAGCTCATCCAGTTCAAGACCCTGGTGCTAGTCTATAGGGCAGTGAAAGGAACAGCTCCTTCCTACCTCCAGGCTATGGTCAAGCCTTACACCCCCGCCCAACCACTTCGCTCTGCTGCCTCGAGGCGACTGGTTGCCCCGTCACTCAGAGGCCCCTGGGGGCCGATCTACACGGTCACAGCTCTTCTCTGTTCTGGCCCCACAGTGGTGGAATGAATCCCCACTGATGTCAGGACAGCAGAGTCGCTGCCCATCTTTCACCGCAGGCTGAAAACCTCTTCAGGAAACACTACTCTGACCCTTCCCCTTCAGGAAACACTACCCTGACCCTTCCTCTTCAGGAAACACTACCCTGACCCTTCCTCTTCAGGAAACACTACCCTGACCCTTCCTCTTAACCTTGCCTATTTGTCATCAATTATGTGTCTGAGCTCTTGTTTATTGGCTCTTGTTTATTTGATTCTCTTATTTGTCTCATTTGTTTATGATAAAGTAGGTTGCTAACTTATTGCACTCTTACCTTAACACTAGTTCTGCTCTTAGTTGCTTGTTTAGGAAGGAAATGCACTTATGATTTCTGGTGACTCGTAGTTCTCTTGCCTACCTTTGTTGAATACACTTATTGTAAGTCGCTTTGGATAAAAGCGTCTGCTAAATCACTGTAATGTAATGTAATGTACTACTACTATTGCTTTAGTATTACTACTGAGTAATGATAGTAATGATGATAACTTTAATCTTTCAAGGTACCAAAGGAACTAAGTTGAAAGGGGGGGGTTGGGCATTTCAGCAGCTGGGTCCTAAGGCATGGCTGGAGAGCAAGGTCTTCAGCCACTGTTTGAACAGTTCAATGGACCCAGCATTGCGAGTTCCAGGGTGGGGTCCAGTCACACTGAAGGCTCCGTCCCCAAGAGGTGGTAGAAGGCAGATTTGGTGATGGACTTGATGTGGCAAACGAGAACGGACTAGTGAACGGTCCTCCAGCGAGTCCAAGATGGCGCCAGCCTCTACACTCATTCATCTTCTGACTTATTTGTAATGACTGTCTTGACCTCTCTGATTGAACTCAGTTTAATTAAAGAAAACTCAGTTTTCTTAATTAATATCATTAAAATTACTGAAACTGGATTAATGACCTGCTTTGACCTTTTGCTGACTCTGTTTTGACCCTTGGTCTGACCCTATTTTGACCTTGTTTTGACCCTGTATGACCCTTTTGATAACCTGGTTTTGACCGTGTTTTAACCCGTTGAACCCTTTTTGACCCTCACGTTGACCTGTATCGTCCACCCTGCCAGGCAACCCGTGGAGCTGTGACTGTGAGCTGCATCGCGTCATCAGTAAGATCCTGCATGTCCGCCACCTCCACATCGACGACTACCGCAATGTGACGTGCCAGGAGCCACCCCAGCTGACCGGGGCGTCGCTGGCCTGGGTGGACAGCCAGCTCTGCGTCGCCGAGACCGCCACTGTCCTCGTCATCACCATCACTGTGCTTGTTACCGTGGTGGCGGCCATGGTGATGGCCGAGAGGAACAGGAAGAGGAACAGTGGGAAGAACTGGGACGGCGACTTGCCCACGCAGACCCAGATCCCCCCGTCCTGAGACCCTGTTAGACTGAACAGTGATAGGAATGGACCACCTGCATCAAAGTCCTCATAAACCCAATAAAGAGCGCCCTCTAGGGGAATATGGCTTTTATACAACTGACTGAAAAGTTCAAATGTTCAAAGTAGTGAACAGACAAGCAGTCTGATCAGTCAAAGACATGTCAGTGCTGTTGGCGTCCCATAATGCATTGTGTGTAACCAGAAACCGAGTAAAGAACGCCCTCTAGGGGACTCATGCTGTAACCAGCAGGGTTCAAACCCTTACCTGCTCATGCATAGAAGCATCAGTGAAATGTAAAATGTGAAGTGACTCGTGACTTGTGTATTAAAGAATACATTACTCTGCATGGAAGCTGCTGTTTGTTTGTCTTCTTGTCAGGAGATCCCGACCCTGTGGACCAATGTGATCATGTGTCAAACAGATTCCAGTTCCACTTGGTACTAAATCTATTTAAACAGTCAACCAGTCAGCCAACTAGTCAGTCAGTCAGCCAGTCAGCCAACTAGTCAGCCAGCCAGTCAGCCAACCAGTCAGTCAACCAGTCAGCCAACTAGTCAGCCAACTAGTCAGCTATCTAGTCAGCCAACTACTCAGTCAGTCAGTCAGTCAGTCAACCAGTCAGCCATCTAGTCAGCCAACTAGTCAGTCAGTCAGTCAGTCAGTCAGTCAGTCAGTCAGCCAACTAGTCAGTCAGTAGGTCAACCAGTCAGCCAACTAGTCAGCCAGTCAGTCAGCCAACTAGTCAGCCAACTAGTCAGTCAGAAAAAGAGGTGTATTTCAGATGTTTAGGAACTCTATCTACATTATTATGAACTGAACTGACCCATGACAATACTGGATTTAAACACACATCACAATCAGAGAGAGAGAGACAGAGAGAGCGAGCGAGCGAGCGACCGATCGATTTCACTTCTCAATCTGAAACAGGAAGTGATGCTGCAGCAGAGCGTCCCCACAACAACAAAAAAACAATCCCCACTAACAGACTGTAGATTCACCCTATTGGTCCAGAGTAAATCCTGGTGTCTGATTGGTCACTGGTGGGAAATCTTCTCCACACAGGAAGTGACCAATCCAGACTGAAGAGAGAAATCCAGAAGTGACTCACCAACGTTAGATCTTCGGTTTCCTTTGGTATGAAGCATCACAGACCACAGAGGAATTCTGGGTAGTGAAGTCCTCAAAATTCAGACTGTCAGACTTCTGTGTGTGTGTGTGTGGTGGACAAACAGACCTTGTAACAAACCAACAGCATGTGGACTTTGTCTGGTTGAGACATTAGTACATTACAGTCAACCAGTTAACCAGAAACCTGACAGTCACTACAGACCGGCAAGATGAGCAGCACTAAGGTACCTGTCTGTCTGTCTGTCTGTCTACCTGTCATGATGTGATCATGAGGTGTATAGTAATGAACATTTTGTGTGTTTACCAGGTAAACACCTCACCTCCCCATGTGTCTCAGCCAATCAGAATTTTTGTCGTGTTTACCGCCCCACAGATATGGTCTGTTGTTGCCATGGTGACGTTCTTGTGTGTAACAAGTGTGGTGGTAGCAGGTCCAGTGGGACCGGTGAGTCACTTGACCTCTGACCCCTAACGTTAGACCCTATCCTTGACCTTGACCCTGACCCCTAGATTGTTCTCTATGAATAAAGTGCATTTGAAAAGACTGGGAGGGTAACGTGCGTGCGTGCGTGCGTGCGTGCGTGCGTGCGTGCGTGCGTGCGTGCGTGCGTGCGTGCGTGCGTGCGTGCGTGGTTGGTTCTAGTGTATTGTCAACATTAACAGCCTATATACCAACTCTTTCCACAGCTCCACACAGCTGTGTGTGTGTGTGTGTTTGTGTGTGTGTGCGCGTGTGTGTGTGTGTGTGTGTGCGCGTGTGTGCGTGTGCGTGTGTGTGCGCGCGTGTGTGTGTGTGTGCGTGTGTGTGCGTGTGTGTGCGTGTGCGTGTGCGTGCGCGTGTGCGTGCATGTGTGCACGTGTGTACGCGTGTGTGCGTGTGTGTGTGCGTGCGCGTGTGCGTGCATGTGCGTGCGTGTGCGCGCGTGTGTGCGTGCGTGTGCGTGCATGTGTGCGCGTGTGTGCGCGTGTGTGCGTGTGTGTGTGCGTGTGTGTGTTCAGCCGTCGTACAGCCCCATCGTCTTTGACCAGGTGGTGGTGAACCAAGGCGTCTTCACCACGCCGGTGTCTACCAGTTTGTCTTCAGTGCCCTATTGTGCCACGGAAACCACAACAACTTCTGGTACATCGTGGTCAACGGGAACAAGAGGATATTCTGTCACGCTCAGGTAAAATAGACTGGACTAGACTAGACTGGCCTAGACTAGACCGGACTAGACTAGACTGGACTATACTTGACTAAACTGGACTATACTAGACTAGACTGGACTAGACCGGATTAGACTAGACTGGCCTAGACTAGACCGGACTAGACTAGACTGGACTATACTTGACTAAACTGGACTAGACTACACTAAACTGGACTAGACTAGACTGGACTAGACTAGACTAAACCCCCTCGCCCTTATACATGTTCCACATGTTACCATTGACCTACGTAGTCGAGAAAAAGTGAAATCTGGAAGTCCCTCCCATTTCCTGTAGCTTCCTTTTTCAAAAAATGGTCCAGAAAACAGGCAGTTGAGTAGAACATCTACTCAGCCAGTCAGTCAGTTAACTAGTCAGTCAGTAGGTCAACCAGTCAGCCAACTAGTCAGCCAACTAGTCAGCCAGGTCATTTCAGATGTTTAGGAACTCTATCTACATTATGATGAACTGAACTGACCCATGACAATCTGGAAGCCCCTCCCATTTCCTGTAGTCCGCCCGTTCAGACGCCATGACGGGCCTTCCCTGTGGGGAATGTCCTGGGATGTCCTGCCCGCCGGTCAGTCTGGGGACCGCTGTGGCCTCCAGCGCTGTAGCCCCGCCTCCTACTGTGTTGAGTGTGTTCATCGGGCTGGTCTGGGGATATCTACTGGTGTCTTGATGGTTTTAGAAGTCAGGGTTTCCTTGTCTCACCCGTTCAGTCGGTAGTTTGAGTCTCCTCCCTTTTCCAGTGTTTTTTTCATGTGAGCAGCTCAACTAAAGTGAAATAAACATGCTACAACATGCTACAACATGCTACAACATGCTACAACATGCTACAACATGCTAAACTGACTAGTTGTGGAGTGGAATAAATGGCCAAGATTCAAGATTCAAGAAGTTTATTTGTCACATACACACACAGGGTGTGCAGTGAAATGAAAAAAGTGGCAATGCTCAGCAGGAATGTGCAAAGGGCAACAACAGTACACAGTATTTACAATAAAAAACAACACAATATATAGTGTTACAGTAAGAGCTCTATATAAAAAAACAACACAATATTTACAGTAAGAGCATTTAAAAATAGAATAGAAATATAAGAAATTGTATGTATGTATCTAATATAAATTATGTGTAGTTGTTACCTTAGTGTGTGTGTGTGTGTGTGTGTGTGTGTGTGTGTGTGTGTGTGTGTGTGTGCATAAGAGGGGCGTGTGTGGGTCTTGGTGGGGGCCCTGGTGAGGTCGGAGGTCACAGTCCTGAAACCACCAGCTGTCAGAACAGATCTGAAGACGTGTTTAACGTGTTTAGTAACACTTCCGTGTTTTGATGGTTAATTTAATATTTCACGTTTATTTGATATTTAATCATTCAGTTTAATATGTAGTGTTTTTTTTTAACTTGACTTTCTGTCCAGCAGGTGGCGACATCTCCTTGATAATATCCATCATACTGTTTTTGCAGACCCTGGATCAGTTGTAGCACTAACATCTTGATATTGTTGCTTGTGTTCTGTTCTGATTGATATCTTTACTGTATCTGTTATCTGTCTGTCTGCCTGTCTGTCTGCCTGTCTGTCTGCCTGTCTGCCTGTCTCCCTATCTATCTGCCTGTCTGCCTGTCTGTCTGCCTGTCTGCCTGTCTCCCTATCTATCTGCCTGTCTGCCTGTCTGTCAGCCTGTCTGTCTGTCTGTCTGCCTGTCTGTCTGCCTGTCTGTCTGCCTGTCTGCCTGTCTCCCTATCTATCTGCCTGTCTGCCTGTCTGTCTGCCTGTCTGCCTGTCTCCCTATCTATCTGCCTGTCTGCCTGTCTGTCAGCCTGTCTGTCTGTCTGTCTGTCTGCCTGCCTGTCTGTCTGTCTGCCTGTCTGCCTGTCTGCCTGTCTCCCTATCTATCTGCCTGTCTGCCTGTCTGTCTGCCTGTCTGCCTGTCTGTCTGTCTGTCTGTCTGTTACCTCAACAGAATTTACTGTTCGTCCTGAATATGTTCACCAATTCAACTTCACTAATCTGATCAAATGTATTGATCACTGAGATGTTCTACGTTACAGGGCTTCAGGTCCTGACGGCACTAAACACTTTCCTTTGGTAGATTTGGTTGAATGCTGAGGCTCATGGCGTTCTGCTCAGACTTCTCTGGGTTCCCTTGATGGTTCCCTTCATGGTGTGGAGTCGTCCCGGTCCAGAAGAACATCAGACCAGACCATGACTCTCCACCTCCATGCTTGACTGTAAGAGGGAGGTTCTTCACATGGCTTGTAGATCTCTGGTGATATTTCAGAAGGACATCCAGAGTTAAATCCTCTCTGGAGACGCCATGTCAGGTCTCTCTACCTGACATTTACCTGGTAAACTTCATACCCAATTATTTACCAGCTGATTCTACTGAGCTCGTTGATTTAACTGATTATGGCATCTGCACTGATTCCTTGAACTCTTTTCATTTGACTAGATGAAAAAAAAAGAAATCCTCTAAAGAACTTCATATGTTATTGATCCTTTATTTCAGTTAAGAACAGGTTAATTACACAAGAGGTTCACAAACTTTCAACTGTGACTGTGTGTGTGTGTGTGTGTGTGTGTGTATGTGTGTGTGTGTGTGTGTGTGTCTGTCTGCAGTCTATCCCTTATGATGGAAGTCTTTTACCCATCAGCCTTTTCAAATCCTGTTTGACGTGCTGGTTCAACGATGCACCGGTCAGGACTCAAATTGTATCTTTTCTTTTTCTTTCTGGGTGAAGCGTTTGAGGATCGTCTCACCTGAGCAGCTGGTGTTCTTTCTCTCTTTGCTCTTTTTAGACGTTGTAGATGTTGTGTGTGGAGGCGACACCACCCCTCCTCTTCGTCTTCAAACAGAGCTCTCTTGTGTCTGAAACCGGAGAGGGCAGCATTCCTCACGCCAGGCCTCAAATAAAGACCCAAAGTCTTGCAGAAATAATCCAGATTCCCGCGGGGAGTGGAAACCTATCCGGTGTTCCTGGGGAGCCTGCCTACCTCAAGGTGGACAATCAGTGTCTTTGTGAAGCCAAGCGGATGCCAACAACCTGATCCCAGACCAGGGCCCGGCTCTTAGAGGCTCCTGTCCGCTGGACCCCAGTCAGTTCTCAGTCTCGCTGCCAGACCAGCCTGGAGAGGATGGCTCTGAGCTACGCAGTGGAGATGTACTGTACTTATTTTCTGATGGACATACTTCATCATCACCATCATCATCATCATCATCATCAGTGCAGGATTAACAGGGTTATATCTGCCTTCTCTCAGTGGATTATGGATCTAGGAAGTCTGTTTCTACGTATCCAAAGAGGATTTAATGGCCTGGATGAAAGTTCAACTCCCCACAGCTCTTTTGTTTTTCTGGGTTTGATCGGTTGTTACAACGTCAAGAGTCCAGCAGCTGAGAGGTAGGCCACGGTTCTTCTCTTCTACCCAAACTGAGTATATTCTGAGGTGGTGATATTACACTGGCACATTATGGGACAGTGTAATACCCTGCAGGCAACCAGACGGGAGGCGTCCTAGTCATGAGCTTTAAAACGAATCCCCACCAGAAAGAGGACTGTGACCCAGACCATAGTTTAGGAAACACCGTGAAACACACTGTGATAAACTGTCTCGTCTGGGATGTTCAGCGGCTTTACTCTTCTTCAATAATCTCTCTCTACTGCTACGCACTCGGTTCCCCTTTCTGAGGTTTCTCTTTAATCCTATTGGTTCCCTCATTTCGTCACCGTGTAGCCAGGGAATCGGTGTGCAAGCTGCTCGGTCAGTGAGTCAGTCAGGGAATTAGCCAAGATTCAATGTTAGACCACTTAGTGTGCTTTATTTCAGCATTCAAAATAATTAAAAACATCTCAAATTATTATACATGTACAAAATAGGTACAGATCCTTGTGGTGTTTCCCCCATAGGTGTGTCTGTCTGCCTTCTCTCCCAAAACCTTTGCTGATGATTTTCTTTTTTTGTAATTTAAAATCTCCATTTTGTTCCAATTTTGAGAAAATGAACCTTTCCCGTAAGAAAACAAGAAAGAGAGGAGGTGTGGATGTTTGGGGTCCAAATCAGAAAAAAAAAAAAAAAAACAACAACCAAAAAGTGGAAAGAAAAGCGGCTCCGCGGATCCATGTCTCCTCAGCTGAGCTCCAGCCAGACGGCGCTAGACAGTTAGCGGTCGACTGTCGACACAACCAAGGCTAGGAAGAGGAGAAATCTGTTTCAACCTGGACAACCAAGCATCAAAACCGTGGTTTTGTTGTAGCACCAAGAAGCTCCCGCCGCCGGCCAGGGAGCCTCAGAGAGAAAAGCACCTTGATTTTTAGCTGAAGTGTAATGAAGCTCCGCTATCCCACCGACTGCCACTCACTTAAAAACACTGGGCCTTTTTTACAGCTGGAATTCCTTCTTCCTTTTTTTGAGGTAGCCATAGGATTTGTTTTCTTTAAAAAAAAAAGAGGTTTAAACCCATGTTTCTCTGCTGGTGGTTTTAATGTGACATTTTAAAAAGGGAGAGAAGAAAACACAGAAAGGAACAAACAGGAAAGCGAGCACAACAACGAACATCACAGGAGGAAGCGGTCGGCGCCGGCTGGTTCGGCAGAACAACAGAGACAAACATGGCTGTCAGTTTGACCGTTTATTCATCAACACCTGAAACGTGGTACAAAGCAATGGGGTTCTGTCTGGGACTGTCCTGTCCTTCCTCTCACCGCAGTGTGATGGTTTCTGTAAACTCCAGAGAGGCTCGGTTCGGCCGGATGAAGAGGGGAAGTGAGATTTTTACACTTTACACAAGCATATATTATTTTCTTGTTGCCAGTGAAACAAAATGTCTTCTCTAAAGGATCCTTGGTGTTGGTGATGGTAAAAAAAAAAAAACCAAAAAAGAGTCAGAAACAAAAAAAAAAGTAGTGGTCCCAAACACGACGATGCGGGCGCCGCCACACCGCCGCCATCTTGTTGAAGTGCAGGCTTTAGGCGAAGTGGACCATCGGAACAACGGCCGAATGGTGTGGAATCGGGAACGAGGGGTTGGACTTTTTCAAAAAAATTGCATTAGAAAAACGTTTGGTGGGTTTTTAGAGAGAGATGACTGCTAGAAAAAATAAAACACACATACACACACAACAACAATTTCAAGTCCAGATTTCTCTTTTTACAAGAAGCAGACGGGTCCAACTTCAAGGCCAAACTCTTGGTCTGGAGCACCGACGTCCATAGGAGCGATGTCAATGATGGGCAGGCGAGATGTTTTCGTTGTCTTGTAGTCGATGACTGTCTTGCCCCAGGCGCCGGTGTGCGACTGGAGGGAGAAGAAGAGCAGAGCGTTAGGGTTGCGTTGTGTCATGATGAACGCTGCTGCATGGTGTGTGTTGGTGTGTTGGTGTGTTGGTTAGTGTTGGTGTGTGTTGGTGTGTTGGTTAGCCTCCTCTCCAGGTAACCAACAACAGAGTCCTGTTCTATTCTGAACCCCCTCCATCTTGGATGCTGCATAGTGACTGTATCCTTTCCACCTCTCCTCTCAGCTCTGCAGTCTTTCCTTTCACTTATGACCTCTGACCCTTGACCTCCTCACGACTGTACAACATGAATTTCCTCTATATGTGCTAAACATACCTCCAGATTTTCACATAGGGGTAAAGTTGACTTGACTAACAGCAGTTGTCTGGTTTTGAAGTGAAATCAACCTGTTGCTCCTGGGAGGACGGCCCCAGATCCCCACCGCCACCGTGGGAAACAGCGGCGTGTTGTTGTGTGTTTGTTTCCTCACCGTGCATCCGTCCTCCAGGACGCTGTAGGTGAAGCGGCTGTTGCCCTCGGCTCTGATCTCGATCTCGTTGGAGCCCTGGAGCAGCAGGGACTTCTTGAGGTTGCCGGCGGTGGCGTCCATGTAGGCGACGCTGTTCTTGCAGTGGTAGGTGATGTTCTGGGACGCCTCGGTGGACATGAGACGCAGGAAGGTCATCTGGATGTTGACGTCCTCAGGCAGAGAGCCCTCGCTGCCATACTCGAACTGGAGGAGAAAGGAAGAGGGTGGAGTTAGTGACTGGTACTGGAGGAGAGAGGAAGAGGGTGGAGTTAGTGACTGGTACTGGAGGAGAGAGGAAGAGGGTGGAGTTAGTGACTGGTACTGGAGGAGAGGAGGGGGGTGGAGTTAGTGACTGGTACTGGAGGAGAGGAAGAGGGTGGAGTTAGTGACTGGTACTGGAGGAGAGGAGGGGGGTGGAGTTAGTGACTGGTACTGGAAGAGAGGAGGGGGGTGGAGTTAGTGACTGGTACTGGAGGAGAGGAGGAGGGTGGAGTTAGTGACTGGTACTAGAAGAGAGAGGGAGCTAGGAAGGCGAGGTAGTACTGGTTCCTGTTTACCTGGAAGCCGTTGGTCATGGTCTCTCCGAACCAGACGTGCTTCTTCTCCTTGATGTTCTTGCTGGTATACCAGTTCTTCTTGGCGACCTCGCTCTGGGTCGGGGACACACAGGTCTCGCCGGTCTCCATGTTGCAGTAGACCTTGATGGCATCCTGAGTGCAGCCCTGGTCAGGGTCAATCCAGTACTCGCCTGCAGGAGGAGGAGAGAAAAGGTGTGATCAGTAAGACTAGCATGTCACCTGGCCTCCCAAATCCCTGTCGATAAGATCTGATCCAGTATTTAAACGTTTCTTCCAGAAGCTTCACTCTACTAGTGGAAGCAGCTTCTACTCCTGGTCCAGTATACTGCCATCTACCGTTCTAGAACAAAGAGGCTTGATTGCTCTCCAACCAAACCTCTGTCCTGGGATCAGCAGGTCTGTGCTACCATTAAAATCTGTTGCTGGGGTTTTGTAGGTTCTTCTGCTAAGCCTTGGTGTTTTTGTCCTACAAACGTTTCTCCATCTTGGACCAGTAGGATCCTACGGTTCCCCTGTTGTCCATTGTACCATAAAAAGAGACTCACCGCTCTTCCAGTCGGGGTGGCACATCTTGAGGTCGCGGCAGGTTCTGGCGGGGTTCTTGCGGGTGCCGTCGGGGCTGCGGATTTGCTCGATCTGCTGGCTCAGGCTCTTCAGGGTGCTGTCCACCTCCAGGTCACGGTCACGAAGCACGTTAGCATCATCAGCACGGAACATACGGAAGGGATCGGGGGCCTTCTCCTGTGGCTGGGCGATGAAGCCCATGTCGAATCCACCACCGGGGGCGCCTGGGGCTCCAGGAGGTCCGGGAGGTCCAGGAGGTCCCTGGGAGAGGAGGAGAAGTTAGGAGGAGGAGAGGGAGATGATTTGACTTGTGATGGTTCCTAGCAATATGGTACAGGTGTATGCCTTGAGTGAAAGAGTGAATGGATGGAGGGATGGATAGACGTATAGATTAGATGATAGATAGATGATAGTGAGACAGATCTATAGGGTAGACCGGTAGACAGATAGTTATTTAGACTCACAGCAGGTCCCATCTCGCCAGAGCGTCCACGAGGTCCAGGTGGTCCGGTGGGTCCAGGCAGGCCGCTCATACCATCCTTACCGGCAGAACCGGCAGATCCAGCAGGGCCCTACAGATAACATGGAGGTCAACCTCAACCTCTCTGAACTTACTGATGTTCTGGATGTGTTGTGTTGTGTTGGTGTGGTGGGAGTGTGTGTTAACTCACTCTAGGTCCGGCGGGTCCAGCAGCACCAGCGGGTCCTTGTTCTCCAGAAGATCCCTATGGTTTCACACACATAAACTGGAGTTAGAGGTTAAGTCTGTGTGTGTGTGTGTGTGTGTGTGTGTGTGTGGACAGTAACCTACAGAAGGTCCGGGAGGTCCCTGCATTCCAGTGAATCCTCTGTGTCCCTTCATGCCTCTCTCTCCAGCCTCTCCAGCCTCTCCCTTGTCTCCACGAGCTCCATTAGCTCCCTGTTAGGAGGAAGAGGAGGAGGTAGAGGAAGAGGAAGAGGAGGAGATAGAGGAAGAGGTAGAGGAAGAGGTAGAGGAAGAGGAGGCCAACTATTAGTTCAGATATTTCATTCATCATCTGTCACGTCTCCAGGATCCAGGGTTTGTTTACACTATCCTCTAAAGAGCTCCATCACTTGTTTGGTAACTTTTCCTTGTCTGTGGTGGTGGTAGTTGTGTGGTAGTTGTGTTAGTTATGTGTTGGTGGTAGTTATGGAGTAGTTATGGTAGTTATGTGCTGGTAGAGAGTTACTTACAGCAGGGCCACGAGATCCAGCAGGGCCAGCAGGGCCAGCGGGGCCAGCAGGTCCCTGAAAGACAGAGAAACCAATCAAATGTACTCAAACAAACATCTGACAGTCAATACTAAAAACACCAGATTGGTCTAAGTGTCTTTCCTAGTGTAACCTGAACAAATGTTGCAGGGATATGGTTTCTGTTTCCATCCACTATAATGTTATCATGATGTTACTAAAATCACATTCAGGAGTTTGAGACTAAATTGCACCAAAGACAAGACCAGACCAGACGGGTCTCGGCTGGGTGGTTTTGTTACTCACAGTCTCTCCACGGTCACCAGACTTTCCAGCAGGTCCAACGGGTCCGGGGGCACCGGAGGGTCCAGGGGCACCAGGGGCTCCGGCAACACCAGTCTCACCACGGTCTCCCTAAAACACAGCCATAGATTCACCAGCTTTATTCTCCCATCATATTAACCATCACCAGTCTGGTTCTACATCGAAGGGAATTTGGGATTTGAAGGGCAACCTCAGTACAACCAAAATATCTCTCCTGCCACGTCCCAGGGAGCTTTCTTTACAGAGTTTGGTCTAAATGAACTTAGAAATGAAAGAATTTTGCGTAATTGGTCACTGTGTATACTAAACTATGGCACAGAGGGCTCTCAGGTGATGTAGCCCCGCCCCCTCGGCCATGTTGGAGGTCCATGATGGATCAGATGGTTGGTAGCAGGTCGGTGCAACTGTAAAGCTTCTATATGATTTGGTGAATTACCAGCAGCCACTAGATAACCGCTGGTTTAACTGTGCTGTTGATGGTGACAGGTAACCAACCATCATCTAAACATCTAACTGGAGGGTCAAATGGTCCAAGTGGCTGTAAGATGGTAGTGATGTAATGGTCGTACTCACCTTGGGTCCAGCAGCTCCATCGCGACCAGCGGCTCCCTCATTACCAGGGGATCCCTGAAACACAAACACACCGTTAACCAGGCCAGATGCACTCTGGGTTAGCAGGTCATCTGAAGATTACTGTGCAAAATATTCAAGTTCCTAGGATTTCCAGCTCGAAGCAATAATCATTTTATTTGCATCACACTGTTCCCTCTCTCTCAGCGCTGTAACTGGAATAGCTCTGATCTCTCCATGGTAGTCACAAAGTCTAATAATCAGTCAGTGCCGAGGTGCGCTTGTTTGTCCTCACCTCACGTCCAGGCTCTCCAGGGGCTCCAGCCAGTCCAGAGGGTCCCATGGGTCCAGAAGGTCCACGCTCACCAGAGGGGCCACCAGGTCCCTGCTTTCCAGACTCTCCCTGTGGGTGACACACAGCCAGTCAGACTAGTCCCAACATTTATCACCAACTTCATTAACAGTCCCAGAGCTACAGCAGTCTGGGGCTGTGTTACTGAGCTCTCCCTGTAGGGGGCGACACAAGGTACTACAAAACCTTGGGTCCTCAAAATGTCTGAAAGTAGCCCGTGGGTTTTAAGGTCGTAATACAGGACGATGTAGTCTCCAGAAAACCAGATTCAGCCCTGCTGGGTTACCAGAGGTACTGGTTCTGTGTACCGCTCAGGTATAATGGTTATGTGTACTGGTTCTATGTACTGGTTCTGTGTCCTGCTCAGGTATGCTGGTTCTGTGTACTAGTCCTGTGTACTGTTCAGGTATAATGGTACTGTGTACTGGTCTTGTGTACTGCTCAGGTATGCTGGTTCTGTGTACTGGTTCTGTGTCCTGCTCAGGTATGCTGGTTCTGTGTACTGGTTCTGTGTCCTGCTCAGGTATACTGGTTCTGTGTACTGGTCTTGTGTCCTGCTCAGGTATACTGGTTCTGTGTACTGGTCCTGTGTACTGGTCCAGTAACTTACAGAAGGTCCGGGCAGACCGGGGAATCCTCTCTCTCCTCTTTGTCCAGGCAGACCGACGATACCACGAGATCCAGCAATACCTTGGGGTCCTGGGATACCAGAGGGGCCCTGCAGAGGGCGCCAGAGAGAGAGAGAGAGGGAGGATGTAGGGTATGGTTAGAGTTTGTGTAATCAGCACCAATAGTTACAGTTACTTTAGCCAGTATCAAACCAGGGTGAGTTACTGGTCAGTCATTGGTCAGTTGATCCTGTGGTGGAACTTGGTAGTTTTCATTAAGAGCCAATCGCTGGTGCGGGACTGGAACCAGTGACCTTCCAGTTAGAACCAGCAGGCCAGCTCCGTCCCAGCCACACCAGTTCACCCAGTAACTTTGTGACAGTGGGTTGGATACTTACGTTAGCGCCCTCAGCTCCGGGGTTACCCTTCTCTCCCTGGGGTCCTGGGGGTCCGGAGGCACCAATCTCACCGGGACGACCAGCGGGTCCAGTCTCTCCACGGTTACCCTTCTGTCCCTCCTTACCGGCTGGTCCAGCAGGGCCGGGGGGGCCGGAGTTACCCTGTTTAGGGGGCAGGGTTATTGCTTTTCATATATACACTTGGTATCAATTCTTATTGATTAACACGGTCGAGCGGTCACGCCTGTGTGACGGTGTAGACTGGATGGTACTCACAGAGGGGCCGGGAGGTCCGACTCTGCCGGCAGCACCAGGGAAACCAGTAGCACCCTGGGGAGACACATATGGGTGAGAAAAAACGAAGGAGAGAAATGATCCGCGCCCATGTAAACGTTTTTCCCTTTTTATTCCTTTATTCCCTTTATATTATCAATACAAAATATCTACGTTCACTGTCATACTACATATTACTCCCATGCGTTTAATTGCCACAACCTTCTGTGGATCATTCTAGGGTCAGAGTGACCTCAGACCCTTGACCCTTGACCCTACTGAGGTCAGACAGAGGAGCTGAAGGGTAAAGATCAGGGTTTACTCACAGGAGGTCCAGCAGGTCCGCGAGCTCCCTTAGCGCCAGTGTTTCCAACGGGACCCTGATTGGACACAGCACCGCGTCAATCAACAGGATAAACCAATCAGAGGCTGTCTAGCACGTAGAGACCCAGTACACACACACACACACTCTCACACACACACTCACACACTCACACACACTCACTCACACACACACACACACATACACACACACACACACACACACACTGTCCATGTAGATTTAGGGACAGTCAGATATATCACCACACCAACAATCCCATACAGTTGCATGTACATGTGTGTGTATGTGTGTATGTGTGCATGCACCAACCTGAGGTCCGGCACCACCAGTGGGTCCAGCGGGGCCGGGAGGACCAGCGTCTCCCTTAGCACCATTATCTCCAGCCTCTCCCTTAGCACCAGGCTGGCCATCACCACCCTGCAGAGAGAGAGAGAGATAGAGAGAGAGAGGATGTTTCAGTGGAAGGTCCTCACAAGAGCAGTAAATGTGCTGGCAGGATTGGAGGGTTTTAACTGGACCAAAGGGAAACGTGGATGAAAGTGAAGCTGCAGAGACATGAGGAGGTTTTAAAGGAATAAGGAATATTGTAAAGCGTAGACGTCATCAAGGAGAAGAAGGAGGTTTATGAGGACGTGGCTTTAAAGGGACACAACATGTCATCAACCGGAGAGAGAGCGATGCTGAGGGAAGAAGAATTCACTTTAAAGGAATATTCTGTGTAGCGGCCTGAAGAGAGAAAACTTACAGGAGGTCCAGCGAATCCAGCAGGTCCGGGTGGTCCAGACTCTCCACGCTCACCCTGGAGGAAGAGGAGGAGGAAGAGTCAGTCCATCTATAGTCAGGGTGCTGTCACCTCCCTGCTACAGGTGGCAGGTTTGGTAGATTAACAGTAACACTACACACATGAAGGAAGGCTTTGACATCAGCGGGTGGAAATAGGTACATGGACAGTTAGACAGGCAGTCAGATAGACAGGTACTAACAGGACCACCGCGGGCTCCAGAAGGTCCTACGACTCCAGCAGCACCAGCCTCTCCCTTGTCTCCGGGGGCTCCAGCGGGTCCGGGGGGGCCGATGGGTCCAGTCATACCACGAACACCATCCTTACCTGGAGCACCATCTACTCCCTTGGCTCCTTGGTCACCCTGGAGGGGGAAGGGGAAGGGGGGGTGTTATTCATAGCAAGTTACATCCTGTGTACTAGTACTACTGGGGATATTGGTAATACTGGGACTACTTGGAATCCTGGTACTACTGGGAAAACGTGGAATACTGGTACTACTGGGGATATTGGGAATACTGGGAATACTGGTTTGGCGACTCACTCTGTCTCCCTTAAGTCCTGGCAGTCCAGCGGCACCACGCTCACCGGGCATTCCCTGCAGTCCTGGGGGACCCTGACCACCGGAGGCACCGGGGGCTCCAGCGTCTCCCTGGAGGAGCAAGAGGAAGAGGAGGAAAGAGAGACTAATCAACAGACGTCTTCCTATGTGCCATTCGGCCAGGCACTGTAAAGCTCTTTATTCTTGGTTTCAAACTTTGTGTGGTTTTACCTTGGCACCATCGTTACCACCGGATCCGGGAGATCCACGGGCACCCGCGGGTCCAACGGGGCCAGGTGCACCGCGCTCACCAGGGAATCCTCTGTCACCCTGAATTGGGGGGAGGGGGAGGTTAGTTTATGGGTTTCACTGTATTATTGAATATATGATGGTGATAGAGCTGCACATCGGGGATAGTTTACTATTACTTTACTTTTTTTATTTACTATTACTATATATACTATATATATATTTAGCTGTTTCCTGTTACTATTTGCTGGTGCGACAACCCAAGTAAATAAAACTCATGAATGTGGTGGACGATGTAAACTAACTAACTATATATGTCATCTGTCAACATTTCAGAACACAGATGATTTTTATCCTCAAACCAGAATTATTTACTAGGCTCAGCTTAATATTACTTAATTTTACTCCTAAATTTAATAGAAGGGTTTAAGGTGATGTAGCCCCGCCCCCTCTGGTGGCCATATTGGAGGTCCTCAGCTGGTTGTGTTTCTCTCTGTTTCTACTGAACTGATCATTTCATCATTGATCCATCTGATTGATTTAGTGTTTAGATCATGTAGCTTGTTAGCTAGCTAACCAAAGTATCTGGTCAGCTAACCATCACTGTCTTGTTAACACATCTGGTTAGCACACTAGCTAACATAGCTAGTAGAAGCTAGCGTTAGCAGTGGCTAGTAGCCCCATGTTAACAGTAACTAGTTAGCTAGCTACCAGTTAGTTCAACTCAGAGTGTTTTGGAGTAGAGACTAGGGCTAAAGACAAGACAGTTTACTGAGTCACAGTAACCTACATTTGGAGACAAATCTACCTGATCACACTGATCACTTTTACTGAGAACGTTACTGGATGATCTACAGACACACCACAACAACCTGGTTCAGACAGTCAACTGGTTCTACTGACGCATTACTGACTGACAGACTGATCCTGGATCAGATGGTTGGTGGCAGGTTGGACTGTAAAGCCTCTACAGTCCAGAATATCTGCTTGCTGTATTACCAGACTAGACCAGCAGGTGATACAGTTCAGTACTTTACAATTAGATCTAGGCCATATGGTCCTGTCATTAGTCTAGTGATGATGATGATGATGATGATGATGATGATGATGATGATGATGATGCACTCACTCTAGATCCAGCGGGTCCAGGGGCTCCAGCCTCACCAGGCAGACCCTAGAGAGAGAGAGACAGGGCGAGAGAGAGACAGGGAGAGAGAGAGACAGGGAGAGAGAGGATCATTCAACTGTAATTAAAGTCGATTAAAGTTGATTGAACTAAATTCGATTCACCGGAAAAAACCTGGTGACCTTTTAGTGATCTACAGCTGTGGATCCCTACCTGCTCTCCAGACTTGCCAGTCTCACCAAGGGCTCCCTGGGGTCCTGGAAGACCCTGGAATCCAGGAGATCCAGCAGGTCCTTGCTCTCCTCTCTCACCAGCAGGTCCCTGAGGAAGAGGAGGGGTACTGTTAGGGTTAAACATGGAGGCTGAGCAGGAGTGAGGCATTGTGGGAGTTTGACTTGATGTGGTGCTGACGAGAATACCTTTAACTGCAATTAGATTAGACTAAGTGTGTGTGTGTGTGTGTGTGTGTGTATGTGTGTGTGTGTGTTACTTACAGCAGGTCCGGGGGCACCAGGAGCACCAAGATCACCATCCTTACCAGGGGCACCCTAGGGAGAACAGACGGACAGACAGCTTTTAGTGACACCCAAGTACCAACTGAACTTCTATTATTTATATTCTATTATCGATCTTCAATATTCTATTATTTATATTGTATATATTCTGATGAGGTGATGTCAGACATGACAGTAAAACCATTAAAGTACAGTTAGAACAGAGTAGAGTACATTTGGATATATGTAGAGAATAGAATACAATAGAATACAATAGAGAACTTACAACGGCACCATTGGGTCCCATCACGCCTCGCTCACCAGACTTTCCACCCTCACCCTACAGACAGACAGACAGACAGACAGACAGGTAGACAGACAGACAGACAGACAGACAGACAGACAGACAGACAGACAGACAGACAGACAGACAGACAGACAGACAGACAGTAAGTCAGTTTAGCTCAACCCATTCACCGATATGAGATTGTTGTATCAATTGTTGTCGGCCAAAGATGTTCTACAGTGAAGATGCTCTACTCTTCCTACAGTACTGGTCAAAGATCGTATGTGTAGTAGTAATCGCGTTATTGATCAAAGGTGTGAGACGGCGGGGAGATGCTCTACTCACAGCGGCTCCCTTGGGTCCGGGGAATCCCATGACTCCAGGCTGGCCTCTGGCTCCAACGCTGCCAGGGGGTCCGGGGCGGCCATCTTGTCCAGCGGGTCCCTGATAGGGAGACGGACGGGAGGATTCATAACTAAAGAGACTGAACGATCGTGATTAGATAAAGATGAACTTCATTATTTTGACAACTAGGATCATGTCATATTGAACTTACAGCAGGTCCCAGCTTGCCATCAGGTCCAGGGCTGCCAGGGCTACCAGTCATACCCTAGAGGTCAAGGGTCAGAGGTCAGATAAATGCCTGCACAGTAGATTAGTGATGTTACTGACAGTCAGAGCTGAATCTCACCTTAGATCCGGTCATACCAGGCTCACCGTTGCGACCAGGCTCACCAGTGGAACCCTTGGGTCCAACAACTCCGGGGCCACCGCGCTCACCGGGGGCACCCTGTGACAGAGAGAGAGACCGGCAGAGAGAGACAGACAGGCAGAGAGAGACAGACAGAGAGGTGAAGAGTCATTAGTTGGATGATGATCTGAATTACCACGACGCCTGTAGGTGTGTGTGTGTGTGTGTGTGTGTGTGTGTGTGTGTGTGTTTCACTCACCTTGGGTCCACCAGCACCATCAGCACCAGGGAAACCACGACCGCCAGGTCCACCCTGTAGAACACATCAAACACACCCTGCTCAGCACCAGTAAGTCATCACTGCAGCATAGCGACAGGGACGGCCTGTACAGCAAATCAAACACACTCTTTCCACTTCCACATGCAGGAGAATAAGCCCTGGTGTGTCCTGTAGAGCAAAACAAACTAACCCTACTGACTATCACAGCACCGGTTTCATCATCTCCTGTCTCTGCCAGTGTCAGGTTTTATTGGAATCAATACGAATTAATACAAATCAATTAATACCAAGCAAGGAGGTACATACCCGTTCTCCAGGGGCTCCACGGGCTCCTGCACCGCCAGGCTCTCCTCTTGCACCTCTCTTACCCTCCTCACCAGCAGATCCTGGGGGTCCCTGGATTCCTGTAGCACCCTGGGTAACACACACACACAGAGGACAGGTTAGAGGGAGTGTGTGTGTGTGTGTGTGTGTGTGTGTGTGTGTGTGTGTGTGTGTGTGTGTGTGTGTGTGTGTGTGTGTGTGTGTGTGTGTGTGTGTGCGCGCGTGTGTGTGCGCTTCCCTGAGGATTGTGTATGTTTGTATGTGTATAAATGTGTGAGTGTGTACACAGTGCAACAGCATTAAAGGTCAGAACGGTGAACTTACAGCCTCTCCCTTAGCACCGGGCTCTCCCTTGGCTCCTGGGGCACCAACGTCACCCTGAGGGAAACAAATGACAGAAATAGTCAACAAACAAAATAATGAGTTTTGAAGAAAGTTAGAAAAACCTTCTAACAAAACGCATCTACTCTTGTTACTGTAACTGAGCCTTACATTTGTTTTCTGGGAAGAGGATCAAAAACAGCATAGACAGACAGACAGACAGACAGACAGACAGACAGACAGATCAGTGTGTATTACTCACAGTGTTTCCCTTGGGACCGGGGGCTCCACCAGCACCCTGGGCTCCAGGGGGTCCACGAGGTCCAGGGAAGCCAGGAGCTCCAGCAATACCAGCAGCACCCTGCAGGGGGCAGCACACCACAACAACAAGGTCAGCCATCCTGCCGGCCAGCTCTGTGTGAGGCAATGTGTGAGCTGCACAGGGAATTGAACCCACAACCCTACGGCCCTACAGTGTGAATGTAAATGTTACTCACAGGTGCTCCCTTGGCGCCAGGGGCTCCATCAGCTCCGTTGTTACCCTGAGAGAGAGGAGGAAGAGGAGGAGGAGGATGAGGGGGGTCAATCCAGACGCCAGAAGTTCGAGGCTATAAAGTCACTTAACTTTCCTCTTCAACTTTCTTTAACTTTATCCAACGTTTATCATGCAGTGTCTCTAAAACCTGGAGTCTCATCTCATTGAGTTCCCTCCTAGAGAGTACTTTCATCTGGTTTATTTTGTTCAACTGTTGGTGTTAAAGCGGCGGTGCGTCAACAACGAAGTTGACCAGCGCTGCTGATAAATTTGTGAAAACTCCCTGCAGCTTTGTTTATGTAAAGGCATTAAGATTAAAACGGTAACTCAAAATAAGTTTCCGCAGCAGGCCTACCGCCTTTACGCTTGTGGTCTCATCGAGGAACCCACTTCTGCTCGTACTTACAGCAGGTCCGGCGGCGCCAGCAGGTCCGGGGTTACCAGGCTCTCCACGGGCTCCTGAGGGGCCCTCACCACCACGAGCACCCTGGGCGCCGATCTCTCCCTGGAGGAAGGACACACAAACACTCAGCAGGGAGTCCAAACCAGCACCAGCTCAACGATGGAAGCAACGCAACAACTTCCACAAAGACAGATGAGGAACGGAAGGAAGGAAGGTGAAGGAAGTTGAAGAATACTTTGTAAGATGAAACAAGACATATGTAATATTATATTATTACTATTATATTTAACCCTTAAACTGATGGCTTGTTGGATCTTCTCTCACACCCTCAAAATCAACTGGCCTTATTAGTATTACATTATCACGTTTAAAATGGCTTGAATTAAGAAGTAGTGCGAAGAGCAGAAGAAGTAGAAACCTCTCTTGTAGTTGACCCCCTGTGTGACCCCTATGGGTGGTCTGGGTCAAAGGTTAAACAAAGGTCAAAATAAAGGTCCTACACAGATAGGGAGAGAAACTGCTGCTGCTGTTAGCATCGTCGCTAATCTGCAACCATCCTAATACTCCAATACCCCAATACCCCTCTGGAGTACAAACCCCTCCACCAGCCCCCTGGTGGAGGGGAGTAGAAGGAGAAGAGGGGAGTAGAAGGAGAAGGGAATATGAACGGCAAGACAAAAGAGGATGTCACAGATATAGAGGTTGAGAAGAGAAGAAGAGAGAGGGGGAAAAAAGAGGATGTAGCTGGGAGGACAGGAAGGGCATCGTAGCTGGAGATGGCAGGTCTGGTTGTACCTTAGCTCCAGGGCCACCGGGGAATCCAGCAGGTCCAGCGGGGCCAGTGGGGCCCTGAGGAGAAACACCAAGACAGTTAGAAGACCTCCAGCCACAGCAGATCCACAAGGCTCCAATCGCTTTTAAACAGCTAATACAGTATCTGCCCCAACCTTCTATCTAGCTAACATCAACCTTCATGTTTTATCTAGCTAACATCAACCTTCATGTTATATCTAGCTAACATCAACCTTCATGTTATATCTAGCTAACATCAACCTTCATGTTTTATCTAGCTAACATCAACCTTAATGTTTTATCTAGCTAACATCAACCTTAACGAGGTCACTGTTAATGTCATATTACATAAACAAATGAAAACTATAGCATTAGAATTAATGCCTTGGAAATTCAACCAAATGAAAATAGCGGCTCACTGAGGAAGGAAGCTAGAATCTGTATCGCTAATGGGTTCCCTGATGAATCCCCTTGTGGAGCGCAAACTAAAAACAGAGGTTATAAATATATATATATAAATATTATATACTATATAGAAGGTAAGGAATGAACATCTTTGTGGAGAGGTTCCTCAGGGAACCATCTGAGGCTCCCCTACTGTTACAGTTCCCGAATGGGTCCTCAAAGTGGTGTGATGGCTGAGAAAATCAGAGTGGACTTACTGGAGGTCCAGCAGCACCGGCAGCACCATCGTTACCACGAGCTCCCTACAAGAGAGAGATGATTGATTCATTTATTGATTTATTGATTGATGTTGGTGTGTGACTACAAGAAGTTTGTGTGTGAGTAGTTAAGTTGTGTGTGTGTGTGTGTGTGTGTGTGTGTGTGTGTGTGTGTGTGTGTGTGTGTGTGTGTGTGTGTAGACTCACAGCAGCTCCATTAGGACCAGAACGACCTCTCTCACCAGGCAGACCACGAGGTCCCTGAGAGAGAGAGAGAGAGAGAGAGAGAGAGAGAGAGAGAGAGAGAGACAGTTAGACTGTTCTCTGTAGAA
>JAXDDW010000245.1:250000-275000 GCA_034670385.1 Hoplostethus mediterraneus
TGTGTGTCCATACCATAGGTCCAGGAACAGACATGACAGGAGATTTGTCATCGTAGCCACCAGACATCTGAGGGGAGAAGTTCTGAAAACAACAGACAGACAGACAGACAGGTTGGCAACAGAGCTGTACTGCATCTTACAGACATGAAACATCCTCTGATCAATATCACACTATTGTGTCATGAATACTTTTTACTTGTATTGAGAAACAATGTACATGTCATATCAATGTGTCAAATATACAGTATTTGATATCACTGTTTAGTTTAGTCCCCATTAGTTTCAGCCAAAGTATCCTGTCTCCTACCTCCTACCTCCTACCTCCTACCAATGCTTTATCATATTTTTGAATGTGAAAATGGAAAAAAAACATTGACTTTTCTTGTGTTGTTGTAACTAAAATTGTTTCCTATATTGTTGAATTTCAGTTCTGTGCTGATTTCTGAGGAACAGTTTGGTGCTTTTCCCCTTCATGTTTCTGTCATCCAGGACCATTCTGACCTTTGACCTCCTCACTGCTGGTCGCTCGTAATGCTGCTGATCTGAGGCTGAAGCTGATTCTACTGTGGACCTCATTATAGTCTCTCCGGATCAGAGTCTACTACTACTACTTTATTACACTGCAACTACACTGGACAGAGGTAAAGCTAGGCTAGCTCTTTAGCCACTTCTTCCATATTAGCATTAGCCATGCTAGCAGTGATTCCCATCCATGTTAGCTCCATGGGTTTGGCATAAACAGATAACACAAAGATTATCTGCAACAACAAGCAACCAAACCATGGAGGTATTTCACATTAGCATGCTAAATTATTAAGGGAGTCTATGGGAATGTTAGCTTAACATGCTAAATTAGAATGGGATTCTATGGGAACATTAGCTTAACATGCTAAATTAGAATGGGATTCTATGGGAACATTAGCTTAACATGCTAAATTAGAATGGGATTCTATGGGAACATTAGCTTAACATGCTAAACTAGAATGGGAATCTATGGGAATGTTAGCTCAGCATGGTAAGTTAGAATTGGAGTCAATGGTAAATTCCACGTTAGCATGGTAAATCCACCTATTCATCAATTATTCAATTATCAATCGGCCAATCAATCAATCAATCAACCAATCACAATTCTGCAGGCAACTATAATATCTTGACACAGTCAAATCATGTAAAATTCTATTCTAATTTCATTTTTGCTGCCAGATCCACTGAAACTATTTTCTTTCCTGAGCATCTGAAGCAGCTTCCTGTCTGCTAATGAACTCCTGACCTTTTGACCTACAGTTAGCAGATATCCTCAACAAGTTACATGACATTACAGTCATTACCTCAAGCTAAAGGACAGGACTGATTTTAAACCAAAAATGTGAATGGTGAATAGGATTCAGTCTTCCAGCTGAGAGTGCAGCTGATCTGGATACAGTGGTGGACATCTATTGCAGAGTACAGGCAAAGTTTAAAGTTGATAATAAACCACATCTGACCATAACTAACCTTCTATCAGCTCTACGAGATTCAATTATTATTATTAGAAGATATTCAGATAGAACGTAATCCAACCAGCTACAGGAAACCACCCCAGAACACAAGGCATTATGGGTAGAAGGAGACTTGGTCAGTCATGTTTAGATGTTTCTTCATGTGTTCTTAACTGGTATGAACACCAGAGAAGAGCAGACAAGTCCATCATGGTAGATCAAGTTACAGACTGGAACCAGGTTGGTCTGGACTCTCTAACCTGGTGAGATGACAGGTTACCAAAACCCAACCAATCAACCAGCTGCTGGGGAGTCATGGGACTTCTGGCTGGCTTGTGATTGGTCAGTGAGAACCTGAACCAACCAGATACTAAAACACTACAAAGTGAACTTTTCCTTTCTGGTTCAGACCAAAGAAAACCAACTTACTCCACCGAGGCCAGGGGGTCCGGGAGGGCCGGGGGGTCCAGGCAGTCCATTCTGGCCAGGGATACCATCATTACCAGGGGGACCAGGCAGACCCTGCAGGATGGAAGAGGGATGGTTAGGCTCAGTTCTGACAGGAATCAGGATAAGAGGGTCAAAGGTCATCTAGCTGCAGGACTAATCCACCAGAGGACGATACGCAAAGTTGTTTTTAAAGTGTTTTTATGTTGGACGGTTTGACTTTGACCCCCACATGAGAACCGACTGCTTCATCCACCCAACCGCAGGAAACCAGTGATGACCACGATCCTCAATGTACCTGACTGCTCAGAACTGGCCATGTGACCAAACCAGGAAGTAGGAACTGGGTCAGAACAGCCCTTCCTAACATTGCACGTTTTCTAGGAAATGTGGGTGGAGTTAAATGTGACATCATTTGGACCTGGTTGCATCAACCAGAATTCTGGGTTTCACCGGTCATGTGTTCACTTGTATTGTTTGTCTTGTTGCATCAGGCTTACATTGCAGCACCATGGCAAAGAAAATCCAAAATGTGTTCTCTGTGTCGCCTGGCTGGGCTGTCAGCCATGTTTTCCATCTGCTACGCTGCGGCTACCAAGTCACCCTGCTGTAGTAGCCAGGGCTCCCCAGCGTCCTCCATGCCTACTCAGTAAGACTCGGCCCAGTGTCTGTACAGCTTCAGCTACAGCAGCGAACAGCTACTGACTGCAGCTGCTGGTTCAGTTTGTCTGAATGAAACATGAAACCACGATAGGAATCCCTTCTGAGCGCCAGACCCTGAACGCACCGCGCTCATGGTCAGGGTGTGTTTTATTTTACATGTGGCGTTCAGATGACTAATAAAGCTCCAGGATATTTGAATCGCTCAGAGAATGAGGAAGAGAAATATAACCCACCCTGTCTCCCTTGGGTCCACGCTCTCCCTTGGGTCCCTGGGAAAAAAACAAAATCCAAAATGGCGGAGTTTCAGTTTACAGGACTATGTCAAAAGTGCAGCATTGTAGGTCATGATCGGACACATAACGACGCTAATGATCAATAAGGTCTGATGTCTGTCATATTAATGCCATCAATACAAATGATTCATCAATAAGCAAAGCAGAACATGTTAAACACTAGACAGTCTAATTGATCAGAATTTTAACAATAAACAATATTGATGAATTTGGTGGATCAATTATCATCTTAAACATGATCATCTTATGTCATTGACCATCAATGATCTGATATGGATGAGCCTCTAGTTTTAATGTATCATATTGATGTCTGGTATGATCGATAATGAAACTAGATAACACTGATCAATCATCTGATTGATTGATGCTCAATAAAATCAATATTTACCTCAACCTGAGGCTCCTGGAAGCCTGGAGACAAGAAACAGGAACAGGAAGTTAGAAGATGAACGACTCATTAAAATAATCTAACATGATCATCAGATCCTCAGATCCTCAGATCATTAAATCATCAGATCATTAAATCATCAGATCATTAAATCATCAGATCATCAGGAAGAAGTTTCTGATGTTTTGATTCTGTGCTGCAAAAAGCATAGAGGAGTTTTTTCCCATAAGCCTGAAGGGGACGAGTGTGTGTGTGTGTGTGTGTGTGTGTGTGTGTGTGTGTGTGTGTGTGTGTGAGTGTGTGTGTGTGTGTGTGTGTGTGTGTGTGTGTGTGTGTGTGAGTGTGTGTGTGTGTGTGTGTGAGTGTGTGTGTGTGAGTGTGTGTGTGTGTGTGTGTGTGTGTGTGTGTGTGTGTGTGTGTGTGTGTGTGTGTGTGTGTGTGTGAGTGTGTGTGTGTGAGTGTGTGTGTGTGTGTGTGTGTGTGTGTGTGTGTGTGTGTGTGTGTGTGTGTGTGTGTGTGTGTGTGTGTGTGAGTGTGTGTGTGTGAGTGTGTGTGTGTGTGTGTGTGTGTGTGTGTGAGTGTGTGTGTGTGTGTGTGTGTGTGTGTGTGTGTGTGTGTGTGTGTGTGTGTGTGTGTGTGTGTGTGTGTGTGTGTGTGAGTAGGGAGACAGCACCTATAGTGGAGGGTCAAACAGTCAAACTAGATCAGGAGTCGATCTCAATCAGGTGACCGATGACTGGAGGAGGAGGAAAGGAGGAGGAAAGAGGAGAGGAAAGGAGGAGAGGAGGAGAGGAAGAAGACAAAGGGAAAGGAGAGAAGGAAAGATGGAAGAGGAAAATGAGAGAGGAGAGGAGAGGAGGAGATGAGGAGAGAGGAGGAGAGAGGAGAGGAGGAAGAGAGAAGAGAGGAGAGGAGAGGAGAGGAGGAAGAGAGAGGAGAGGAGAGGAGGAGAGAGGAGAGGAGAGGAGAGGAGAGGAGGAGAGGAGGAGAGAGGAGAGGAGAGGAGGAGAGAGGAGAGGAGAGGAGGAGAGAGGAGAGGAGAGGAGAGGAGAGGAGGAGAGAGGAGAGGAGGGGTATCGGGGCTGTGTTACCGTCGTCGGGGCAGATGGGGCAGCATTCGTCGTGGGGGATGACGGGGTTGGGGCAGTCGCTGGTGTCCTCACAGATGACCTCATCACACATCACCGTGCCGCTGTCGCACACGCAGATCTGGCAGGGCTCCGGCTTCCACACGTCCCGGTCGGCAAACACCTGCCCGTCCAACGTACAGCTGCCACCGTTACCTGGGGGGGGGGGGAGGAGGGGGGAGAGGAGGGGGAGAGGAGGGGGAGGTTAACATCTACCCTGATGAGAGAATCGGGCCAGAAAGAGGACCAGAAAGAGGACAGGGAGACTCTCTCAGGGTAACCGTGACACCAGACTCCAGCAGCACAACAACAAACCAACCTGGAAACAGCTGGAATAACCTTCAAGTTACATGCTGGGCCGGGCCATACCAGTCCAAACCGGGCCATACCAGTCCAAACCGGGCCATACCAGTCCAAACCGGGCCATACCAGTCCAAACCAGGCCATACCAGGCCATACCAGTCCAAACCGGGCCATACCAGTCCAAACCAGGCCATACCAGGCCATACCAGTCCAAACTGGGGCCCTTTCAGGGTGTTCAACTCTCCGCGTGCCGAAGTCCTGAGCTAAGAGGGAAAAAGCGTCTCAGCTGCAGCTCACATCCTTTCAGGATAATTGGAAACTGGTTTGGCAGCTTTTCCCTCCTCAGTGGAAAAAGTCTGCATGTGTTTTAAATCAGGAGGAGGAGGAGGAGGAGGGGGGGGGGGGGGGGGGGGGGGGCGGCCAGATGTGGCTGCAGTTACAGGTCATGGCCTCCGGGTGGAGCTGTCAGGCTGCTCAGAAGCCCTGGAGCCACATCTGCAGCAGATGTGGCTCATGTAGACAGACAGGCAGGCAGACAGACAGACAATAGGCAGACAGACAGACAGACAGACAGGCAGGCAGGCAGACAGACAGACAGACAGACAGACCGACAGGCAGGCAGGCAGACAGACGATAGGCAGACAGACAGACAGACAGACAGACAGACAGGCAGGCAGGCAGACAGACAGACAGACAGACAGACAGACAGACCGACAGGCAGGCAGGCAGACAGACGATAGGCAGACAGACAGACAGACAGACAGACAGACAGGCAGGCAGACAGACAGACAGACAGGCAGGCAGGCAGACAGGCAGGCAGACAGGCAGGCAGACAGGCAGACAGGCAGGCAGGCAGGCAGACAGACAGACAGACAGGCAGACAGACAGACAGACAGACAGGCAGACAGACAGGCAGCTGCATCCAGTCCGGAGGAGGAAATGCAGCATCTTGGTTTTTGTTTCTGGATTCGTGGCTTTTTTTTTTTTGGCTTCACTGAAGGAAAATATTTCCTCTGAAACCCTGAGAGACGCTCAGTCTCTGTTCCTCTGAACACTGTGAAGTACTATTAGTGTACTCTTTATGTACTATTAGTGTACTCTATAAGTGCTCTTTGTGTACTCTTTGTGCTCCTTCATAGAAACTATTGAAGAAAAGCGTCTGTTTGCTCTTCGATGGACCGACGCCTCCAAACCTCCAAACCAGACAAGACTACGCCTGCTCTCCTCCTCCCTCCCTCTCCCCCCCCCCCCCCCCCCTCTCTCTCTCTCTCTCTCTCTCTCTCTCTCTCTCTCTCTCTCTCTCTTTTCCTCTCTCTTTTTCCTCCCTCTATCGCTCACCTGGCCAACTCTATATTTGGCCTGGGGCAAGAAATCCCTCTGTCCTCTCCTGTCCCTCCGACCAGCTGAAAGCTGAAAGTTGATTGGTTGTTTATCAGCTGAATCTCAGTTCATCGCCATGATGGAAGTCAGGAAGCCTCTTTAATCCAAGCTGTTAAAACTCCTCGCCTGGAGGAAAACCCTCAAACCTGCAGCAACTCGCTCTGAGGGGAGGGGGGAGGAGGGGGGGTGTGGGTGGACAAAGAGGGGGAGAGAGGGAGCGAGAGAGAGAGAGAGTGGGGGAGAGAGAGAAAGAGCGAGGGAGAGACAGAGAAAGAGAGGGGGAGAGAGAGAGAGAGAGAGAGTGGGGGAGAGAGAGAAAGAGCGAGGGAGAGACAGAGAAAGAGAGGGGGAGAGACAGAGAAAGAGAGGGGGAGAGAGAGAGAGAGAGAGAGAGAGAGAGGGGGAGATACAGAGAGGGAGCGAGAGGGGGAGAGAGAGAGGGAGAGAGAGGGGGGGGAGGGGGAGAGTAGGCCTGGAGATGCCCAATGCATTACGCACAAACTGTTACAGCTGCAAGCTGCAGAAGAACAGTATCAATGTATCGCTCTATCATCTATCTCTCTATCATCTATCTCTCTATCATCTATCTCTCTATCATCTATCATCTATCATCTATCATCTATCATCTATCTCTCTATCATCTCTCTACCCCTCCATCTCTCCCCCCAGAACAGCAGATCCGTTAAGAGTAGTGACTTACGGTCGTCCTCGCCCTGCGCTCTGACCAGGAGCACCGTTGCGCTCAGCAACAGCGCCAGCCGCATATCCACAAAGCTGAACATGTCTAGATGCTAGACATGTAGACTCTTTGAGGCAAGAGAGGAAAAAAGGTTGTTGTTTTCTTTTCCCGCTACACTCCAATCGTACAGGGTCGGGTAGGGTCGCTCCTCTGTTCACAATCCTCCTGACCCCAGCAGAAAGCTCCCTACTGCCTACACTCACTTTTTGCCAGGGTTTTTATATGCCTGGAGACCTGGGAGGTGCTGGGAGGGTTTGGAACTGGGCTGACTGGGACGCCACCCTCATTCTTCCACCACTGCTCACGTTTAGGGAAGACAAGAATGGGTCCCTCCTTCCACAAAAAAAAGGAAAGAAGAAGAAAAAAATACCAGGTCCCTCCTTCCACGACTCCAAAGCAGAAGGGTTGGAGTTTGGATCAGAGGGGGGAACTTTCTTTCTTTTCTTTTTTCTGGAAAACCTTGAGGAAACCTGATCCTGGAGCGCCGGGCTGGGGGAGGGGGGGGGGGGGGGGGGTCAGCTTCTCCTGCTGCAGGACCTCCAGGCCGCCGCTTAATCCACTTCTTATTTCTGTTTCAGTTTCTGTTCCACTTCCTGATTCAGTTTAGTTCTAGTTGGTTTGTAGTGAGGTCTTTCCTTCAGGTCCATCATTCATGTTTTGACATTGCTGAAGGTGAAGTTTTATTTCAATTGATATTTTATATTTTATATTTTATATGATATATTTGGATTTCAGCAGAACCTCTAGTCTGGTGCGGCTGATCTGGTCTCTCTGAGTCTTTAGTGTTTCATCATGTTTCATTGTCACTTCGCTCCTGGTTTAATCCACAGGGTCAACACAGTGGAGCTGTAGACCGTCTGGATCCAGACCAACAGGATCTGGACCGGACCAGACTGCAGACTGACTGGATCCAGACCAACTGGATCTGGATCGGACCAGACTGCAGACCGACTGGATCCAGACCAACAGGATCTGGACCGGACCAGACTGTAGACCAGACTGCAGACCGACTGGATCCAGACCAACAGTATCTGGACTGGACCAGGACCGGCTGGGGGCTACTGGAGGTACCAGTCCCTCCATCTCATCATCATTTACCATCATCATCAAATGAGAAATCAAAAGGAGGCTGACCTCCAGTCAGTGACGAGTTCCAGAAGCTCTTCGTTTGATACAATTTCTTATGACCTATATGTAGTAACTCTTTCAGTGAGTTGGTTGGTTGGTGTGTAACTCTTTCAGTGAGTTGGTTGGTTGGTGTGTAACTCTTTCAGTAAGTTGCTTGGTGTGTAACTCTTTCAGTGAGTTGGTTAGTTGGTGTGTAACTCTTTCAGTGAGTTGGTTGGTGTGTAACTCTTTCAGTGAGTTGGTTGGTGTGTAACTCTTTCAGTGAGTTGGTTAGTTGGTGTGTAACTCTTTCAGTGAGTTGGTTAGTTGGTGTGTAACTCTTTCAGTAAGTTGCTTGGTGTGTAACTCTTTCAGTGAGTTGGTTAGTTGGTGTGTAACTCTTTCAGTGAGTTGGTTGGTGTGTAACTCTTTCAGTGAGTTGCTTGGTGTGTAACTCTTTCTGTGAGTTGCTTGGTGTGTAACTCTTTCGGTGAGTTGGTTGGTGTGTAACTCTTTCTACAGTGCTCAGTTTGACTTAGTTTAGTTTAGTCTTTGTTTAGTTGGAGATCTAAAGTAAAACTCAGATCCTCTTCCTGTCAAATGTCATCATTCTTTATTTGTGAGGACGTGTTGGTGTATCGCCTCCTCAAAACCCAAGCCGTCTTGTGGCATTGCATTCTGGTCTATCTCACCTATAGTATCCCTTTAGTGACTTCCAGTGTATCTGTGGCACTTTATAAAGACCACATCCAACTGTATAGTGTTAGACAGACAGGCAGGCAGGCAGACAGACAGACAGACAGAC
Organism: Hoplostethus mediterraneus; assembly: GCA_034670385.1. Lineage (NCBI taxonomy): Eukaryota > Metazoa > Chordata > Actinopteri > Trachichthyiformes > Trachichthyidae > Hoplostethus > Hoplostethus mediterraneus. The sequence goes on from JAXDDW010000245.1 coordinate 258,731, forward strand.
AGACAGACAGACAGACAGACAGATAGAAAGCCTCAGGGTTGCAGATGGTGGCTTCGTAACGTCGCTGTAAAAAGCTGAAAAGCCTCTTATGAGAGAACCAGATGTTTGCAGTCGCTCGGCTCGCTCATGGAATCGCCTTTATTTTGAAATACCTGCACAATTGCGGGGTTGCAGACTTTATGATTGTTATTGGCACTAAATAATAAAAGCCCTTTTGTGCCTACATTTTTCTCCCAGTCCAAATAAACGTTTATATGGTTGAATCTTTTGTTTCCCCCCCAAACGCTCCCGTGCAGCGACGCCCAGGCTGCAGGTGAGGTGTAATTATGGAGCAGATGAGCGCCGCTGGACGGCGAGGGGGATCGGGAGGGGGAGGGGGGGGAGGGGGGGGAGGGGGGAGGAGGGGGAGGAGGCATCTGGCCTCCTCCTCCTCTCTGACGGCAGCAGCAGACACGTTGCACAGTCTGAAGCTGGCCAAGCAAGCCTCTAATTCACCCCTCCTCACACACACACACACACACACACACACACACACTCTCACACACACACACACACACACACACACCACACACACACACACACACACACACACACACACCACACACACACACACACAGGCTCCAGATACCTTCACATTATCCATGTGTCTGCCTGTTCTTTTTTTACAGGGAAGAGGAGGAATGCGATGTGTCGTTCAGAGAGAGGAAGAGAGGAAGGAAGAAAGCGCCACCTCATCATTCTCCGGTTCAACCTCAGCTCTGATCCTCCGACCGCCAAGACCAGCACGCCCATCCAGACCAGCACGCCCATCCAGACCAGCACGCCCATCCAGACCAGCACGCCCATCCAGACCAGCACGCCCATCCGGACCAGCACGCCCATCCAGCTTCAGTTCAGAAAAATCACCACGCTATCCCGATATCACCCCAATATCACCCCTATATCACTCCTATAGCACTCCTATAGCACCCCTATAGCACCCCTATAGCACTCGGGGGGTAACCCCCCCGGGTTATCTCCCGGAGGGGTTATCTCCCGGGGGGGTTATCTCCTGGGTGGGTTATCTCCCGGGGGGTTATCTCCCGGGGGGGTTATCTCCCGGGTGGGTTATCTCCCGGGGGGGTTATCTCCCGGGGGGGTTATCTCCCGGGTGGGTTATCTCCTGGGTGGGTTATCTCCCGGGGGGGTTATCTCCCGGGGGGGTTATCTCCCGGGGGGTTATCTCCTGGGTGGGTTATCTCCTGGGTGGGTTATCTCCCGGGGGGGTTATCTCCCGGGGGGGTTATCTCCCGGAGGGGTTATCTCCCGGGGGGGTTATCTCCCGGGGGGGTTATCTCCCGGGGGGGTTATCTGGGCCTTCCTGTGTGGAGTCTGCATGTTCTCCCCGTGTTCACGTGGGTCTCCTCCTGTAAAAGAACCCATCTAAAAACATGCAACATGCAACATCCCGTCCCTGACCAAGATGGTGGCGTTCATCTGGACCGGTCCCCCCTCTGCTCCCTGCTGTCCTTGAGGAAGGTCGGCGGGGGTAAAAGCAATACTTCATTCAACTCGGACACTTACCCTGCATGTGTTGTGTGTGTTGGTGCATGCACCATCGATGTTGCAGTTAAAGTCTAATCTTAAAATCTTAATCTTAGTATCCCTATAGTATATTCCTACAGTATTCCTTTAGTATTCCTGTGGCTATGCTCAATAGTGAATTTATGACTTTCTTGTACTTGTACATGGTATTGCTATAATATTCCTGTAGTACTCAATAGTGACCTGACTGTGCTTATTGTCTCCTTTGGTATGGCTGTAATCCTATGATATTCCTATATATGATATTGTGATATTTGTATAGTGTATTATAGGATTGCTGTAGTTCTGGACAGGCCAGTATATTTGGTCTGGAGACGAAATGAATCTCCACCTTTTGAAATAAAGCGATTTCTGACAAAGTGACATTTTAGTCCTCGGTTGACTAAATGGGATCCTTTACAGACTGGATCTAGATTACACAGGTTTTAATGAACCCAAGGTAATATATTTGTCTCAGAGGACCTGAGGAGGTGAGGAGGGTGAGGAGGTGAGGAGAGTGAGGAGGGTGAGGAGGTGAGGAGGGTGAGGAGGGTGAGGAGGTGAGGAGAGTGAGGAGGGTGAGGAGGTGAGGAGGGTGAGGAGGGTGAGGAGGTGAGGAGGTAAGGAGAGTGAGGAGGGTGAGGAGAGTGAGGAGGGTGAGGAGGGTGAGGAGGGTGAGGAGAGTGAGGAGGGTGAGGAGGGTGAGGAGGTGAGGAGGTAAGGAGAGTGAGGAGGGTGAGGAGGGTGAGGAGATTTGCAAATGATTTGCAAATGTGCATCATTGTTTCTCCACATTATTTATTTAAGATGTTAGTTAGAGGAGCCGTCGGCTGATTGGTTGGTTCAGAGTTTATCTTTAGGCAGGCAGACACACTAATTCATACCCTTAAAACTAAACTGGTCCTAACCCTAACTGTTACCCTGACCTAACCCTGTTACCCTGACCTAACCCTGTTACCCTGACCTAACCCTGTTACCCCTGACCTAACCCTGTTACCCCAACCTAACACTGTTACCCCGACCTAACCCTGTTACCCTGACCTAACCCTGTTACCCTGACCTAACCCTGTTACCCTGACCTAACCCTGTTACCCCAACCTAACACTGTTACCCCGACCTAACCCTGTTACCCCGACCTAACACTGTTACCCCGACCTAACACTGTTACCCCGACCTAACACTGTTACCCCGATCTAACACTGTTACCCCGACCTAACCCTGTTACCCTGACCTAACCCTGTTACCCTGACCTAACCCTGTTACCCTGACCTAACCCTAACTGTTACCCTGACCTAACCCTGTTACCCTGACCTAACACTAACTGTTACCCTGACCTAACCCTGTTACCCTGACCTAACCCTGTTACCCTGACCTAACCCTAACTGTTACCCTGACCTAACCCTGTTACCCTGACCTAACCCTAACTGTTACCCTGACCTAACACTGTTACCCTGACCTAACCCTGTTACCCTGACCTAACCCTAACTGTTACCCCGACCTAACCCTGTTACCCTGACCTAACCCTGTTACCCCGACCTAACCCTGTTACCCCGACCTAACACTGTTACCCCGACCTAACCCTGTTACCCCAACCTAACACTGTTACCCCGACCTAACCCTGTTACCCCGACCTAACACTGTTACCCCGATCTAACACTGTTACCCCGACCTAACCCTGTTACCCTGACCTAACCCTAACTGTTACCCTGACCTAACCCTGTTACCCTGACCTAACCCTGTTACCCCGACCTAACCTAACCCTAATCCTGATTCTAACCCTTAAACCTAAACCCAAGTCTCAATCCTTAATCCAAAGGCCTTGCATGCTGTACACTGTGGTTCGGCGTAGACGAGTCCAGAATAACATCCCAGAGCTGTGGACCGTCCATACCCATAATGCACTGTGATGCCCTACATTAGTAAAACTGCTAAATGGATCCAAAGCCGTCAGGAAGTTGATTCTCCACACAGACTCGTTCATTTCCAAGGTTTCCCTGGCAGAGCTGGACTGGAGGGAGTCCATGGAAATGTTTGGGATTCTTTCACTGGAGGAACTGAAGAGGAGGAATAGAAAAGAGATTAAAATGACATTTATTACCTGGGAGGGGAGAGAGACAGTCAGTGTGAATGGAGAGAGGGAGAGAGAGAGAGGGAGAGAGAGAGAGAGAGAGAGAGAGAAAGACTTACAGTCAGATAGAGGAAAGATTGAGAGAAAATAGAAAAGAAAGACCAAAGGGAAGAAGGAAGGAAGGAAGGAAGGAAAGAAAGAAAGGAAGGAAGAATGGATAGAAAGATAATATTACGAAGAGCTTTTAAGGGATTTCTTTAATTTTCAGAAGTAGCTTTTAGGGAAGCCAGGTTAAACTCTGGGCCAATCAACAGCCAGGTTAAAACTCTGGGCCAATCAACAGCAGCCGGGTTAAAAGGAAGTCTGTTTCCACCTCCACCTGGACCAAGAGCTGGAAAATAGATGGACGGATGGATTAAGTTACTCACCTAGTAATGTTATTACTTTCCTCAGTAATGAGTAGAGTAACTAAGTACTATTCCAATTTCAGTAATAACATTATAGTTATCCGCCCTTCACGTCACATTTCAGTTGAATAAGCCGATCTCCATCCTGGAGTCTGTTTGGTCGGAGCTGAAGGACATTCAGCAGCTAGAAGTAATCCCATTACTATTACTCCCATTACTTTGATTTTGTCCAGAAGAAAGAGAACAGTTGTAAACTATGAGCCGAGGAAACCATCTGCTTTTATATTTGGGAGGAGAAACGGAGAGTAGTGTAACTGATTACTTTGGTCATGTCTCTTCTTATGACTTGGTGAATTCAAAGGTCTCTGAGTCGATGAAGAGGTCAGAAGAAGAAGAAGAAGAAGAAGAGGAAGAGGAAGAGGAAGAGGAAGAGGAAGAGGAAGCGTTGGCTGAGCGTCTCTGAGAAGATGGAAAGAAGAATTATTTTAAGTGGAAAACCAGATGAACCTGAGCAGGACAGATTCTGTCTGTCTGTCTGTCTGTCTGTCTGTCTGTCTGTCTGTCTGTCTGTCTGTCTGTCTGTCTATTGGAGGAGCAAGGCTTCTGATGAAATGAAGAAGTCTGATTGGCCGGATTGTCAACAGTCGGAATGTAGATGCATCAGTCAGACAGGAGGTCGGACTTTGGCCTCCATATTGCTGCTGTGTTGGCTGTACATATGGAACACAGACAGACAGACAGACTGTAGGAGAACAGGCAGGAGGACAGACAGACAGGCAGACAGACAGGCAGGAGGACAGACAGGCAGGAGGACAGACAGACAGGCAGGCAGACAGACAGACAGGAGGACAGACAGGCAGGAGGACAGACAGGCGGGAGGACAGACAGACAGGAGGACAGACAGACAGGAAGACAGACAGGCAGGAGGACAGACAGGCAGGAGGACAGACAGACAGGCAGACAGACAGGCAGGAGGACAGACAGACAGGAGGACAGGCAGGAGGACTGACAGACAGGCAGACAGACAGACAGGAGGACAGACAAACAGGCAGACAGACAGGCAGGAGGACAGACAGACAGGCAGACAGACAGGCAGGAGGACAGACAGACAGGAGGACAGGCAGGAGGACTGACAGACAGGCAGACAGACAGACAGGAGGACAGACAGGCAGGAGGACTGACAGACAGGAGGACAGATGCATGTAGCCTACAGGAAAAGAGAGAGAGGGACGACTGGTAACAGGCTGTGGATGTTTCACAGTTGAACTCCAATACGCTTGACGCTGAGATGTCAACACACACACACACACACACACACACACACACACACACACACTGAAGTAACTACCATCGGCTTCATCCAATCCCATACATCAGCTGCCTAATGCAGGTCACATGGGAATAGTTGGTTAAAGCAGCGACTTGAAGCCATGATTGATTGTATAAATAAACATTTTAAACAAATGTTTGACACCTGACCTTTGACCCCACCCTCAAACATCACCATCCACAGCCCAGAACACGCTCACACAGGCAGCGCCACATCCACATCTGGATTACAGTCATTCAGTCGGAGGATGCTTGGAATATTTTCTCATGACAGCCGTCTGGACAAATGACACGGTGGTGAAGCTGCTGGTGTTACCATTACTACCACTACCATTACTACCACTACCATTACTATTATTACCATTACTATTATTACTAGACTAGCCATCACTGGGAACCCACGCAGGAACGCACTGTTAGCCCTGCTCATAGAGCAACGCTGCACTACGCTATCTAACACACTGACAGTAGACAGTAGAATCAGCTTCAATTCACAGATCACCAACCTTGCAAATAGCCAATAGTAAGGAGGTCAAGGGTCAGAGGTCACAGTGGCCCGACATGTAAACTAACTAACCTAACCCTAACTAAAATTGTGATGCTAAAACTACATGAATGAACAGGAAGGCACTTTGTATTTTCTCTCAGAGTAAAAGTCAAGTAAAAGCAGGACAGTATTTAGGAGATCTGGCGTTGGGACAGAACAAGCTTCTTAAAATAAATCGTAGAAAATAAAAGTGGAATAGTTTTAACTTCTCTTTCCTCTGCAGAAAGTTCAGCTGACCATCTGTAGTCACAGACCAACTTGAACCTCCACTAGTACAGATTATTTTATTGTATTTTATTAAGTTAGAGTCACAATCAATTTACAGGGACGACTTACTTTTATTCCTAGTATTTACTGTTACTTTTATTCCTAGTATCTACTGTTACTTTTATTCCTAGTATTTACTGTTACTTTTATTCCTAGTATCTACTGTTACTTTTATTCCTAGTATCTACTGTTACTTTTATTCCTAGTGTTTACTGTTACTTTTATTCCTAGTATTTACTGTTACTTTTATTCCTAGTATCTACTGTTACTTTTATTCCTAGTGTTTACTGTTACTTTTATTCCTAGTGTTTACTGTTACTTTTATTCCTAGTATTTACTGTTACTTTTATTCCTAGTATCTACTGTTACTTTTATTCCTAGTGTTTACTGTTACTTTTATTCCTAGTGTTTACTGTTACTTTTATTCCTAGTATCTACTGTTACTTTTATTCCTCGTGTTTACTGTTACTTTTATTCCTAGTATTTACTGTTACTTTTATTCCTAGTATCTACTGTTACTTTTATTCCTAGTGTTTACTGTTACTTTTATTCCTAGTATTTACTGTTACTTTTATTCCTAGTATCTACTGTTACTTTTATTCCTAGTGTTTACTGTTACTTTTATTCCTAGTGTTTACTGTTACTTTTATTCCTAGTATCTACTGTTACTTTTATTCCTCGTGTTTACTGTTACTTTTATTCCTAGTATTTACTGTTACTTTACTTTTATTCCTAGTATTTACTGTTACTTTACTTTTATTCCTAGTATTTACTGTTACTTTACTTTTATTCCTAGTATCTACTGTTACTTTTATTCCTAGTATTTACTGTTACTTTTATTCCTAGTATCTACTGATACTTTATTCCTAGTGCTACTACCCTACCTGCCTAATCAGCATCTCGAGCACTGGCTGTTGAAGGAGGAGACACACACACACACACACACACACATACACACACACACACACACACACACACACACACACACACACACACACACACACACACACACACACACACACACACACACACACGTAACTGATAGGCGGCTGTCAGTCCAGGTGTTACTGCTCGGTACTGTTGAGTTTCCTCCTCCCATCTTTCAGCGGAGGCAGGAGCAGGGGGGATGTTCTTCTCAAAACACCCTCTTCATCCTCGGTGCGACCCAGCTGTTTCCCCCCCGGGAACGATGCCCTTCCTCACTTTGGTTCCCGACCCCGTCATAAAAAAAGCAGATTTGGAGATGGGGAGGTGGGCGGAGGAATGTAGGAAGGAGGGATGGAGGGATGAAAGGATAGATGTAGGGATGGATGTACAGTATCTGGCATGTAGAGGGAAGGGGACACAGAAAGGCTTCAATTATTCCCAGTAAATCATTCCAGTTTTAACAGGGTATAGCTAGCCGTGCATTATGGGAATTATCAGCACATCTGGAGCATGTCTTCGACCAATCCTATATTCTCATTCCTTCCTTCTTGGATACAGATCTCCAGATCTCCATGAAAATGAATAACAATAACGTGATATTTTATTGATGCCCAAAGGGAAACAGTCTTTTCTTTTGCTACATTCTACACTACAGTTTACCAAAATAAACTGCCAGAAGGAAAGTTTTTAGAGCGTCAGACTTACTAACTGTACTTCATAATTCCTAGAATGTGCAAAACAGCACAATTAAAGTTCTCAAATTAGTTCCAAATTGGCTCTGAGCCCTTATTGGCTCATCTTGAGAGGACGTTGTACTGTTGTGTCGCGTTTTTTTTGGGTCCCTCCTCCTCCCTTAAATCCCTCGCAAAAATATTTTGGCTCCTCCAGTTTAGGTCCAAGTCTCTGGAAATGCTGCAGAAACATTGTGACAGAGAACCAAGACTAACATCCAAGCTAGGGTTCAACAGTCACCATACCCTAACCACCCTGGTGGTGCAAATACCCTAACCACCCTGGTGGTGCAAATACCCTAACCACCCTGGTGGTGCAAATACCCTAACCACCCTGATGGTGCAAATACCCGAACCACCCTGGTGGTGCAAATACCCGAACCACCCTGGTGGTGCAAATACCCTAACCACCCTGGTGGTGCAAATACCCCAACCACCCTGATGGTGCAAATACCCCAACCACCCTGATGGTGCAGGGTTTAGTCACGACTGACTCTCCGCGGTCTACGGCTCCGCCCACCACCGATCTGACAACATCACCATACAGATCATACATTGTTGACCGTTGGGAAACAGCCGTGATATTACAGGACTAGATTGTTTTCTGTTGCTATTTTTACAAACATAGTGCTGTGACCTCTGACCTCTACTGAAGCTGATGTTAGACTAGGAGATAAACCGGAGTCGTGTGCAGTTCCTTGCTGAAGCGCTCTCCGACTGGGAACACTGGGTGTTGCTGGGATTGAACCGATGACCTTTTGGTTACAGGACAGTCTCTAGTCGTTATTCTGGAATATTGTCTGTTCAGAAGAAGATGCACTAATCATTAATAACACATCAATAACAGACAGACAGACAGACAGGCAGACTGACAGAAACAGACAGACAGACAGAGAGACAGACAGACAGACAGACAGGCAGACAGACAGACAGACAGGAGGTTTGTCTGTGTGTTCAGGACTAAATGAGTGAATTAGTCTTGATTCAGGAACAACCAGACGGTCAGTACTGGATCTCATCGGGTTACAAACACAACCCTGAAAACAAGACGTTCTATTGGCTGATCCAGAGTCCGGATTAAAAACAAGACGTTCTATTGGCTGACCAGCTCAGGCTTGATGTTATCTGATGACCTTTTATATTTCTTTTCTCGCTTTAATTGTATTTTTCTCAATTTGATGTATTTTATTTGTATACTCTTTGTAACTGTTGTTTTAGGTTTAGTGTCTCTTGTCTCAATGGGGTTTCCAGCCTGACATGAATAAGATTCGGGAGTTTACACCCCCCCCCCCCCGCCCCCGACACACACACACACACACATACATATATATATATATATATATATATATAGAGAGAGAGAGAGAGAGAGAGAGATGGGGGGATAAGAGACAGAGAGAGAGAGAGACAGACCTGCTGTTATATTTGAGACAATAGACTGATAGTACTTCCAGATGTCAGCAGTGGAGTAAAAGAACGTGTGTGTGTGTGTGTGTGTGTGTGTGTGTGTGTGTGTGTGTGTGTGTGTGTGTGTGTGTGTGAGGACACAGAAGACATTTATTCCACTCTACTGAAACAGTTAGAAAAGTGGAGTTGAAGTGGATTTATTCCACGCCGTCTTAAAGAGATCAATCAATCAATCAGTCTACACATAGAGGGCTGATGTGTGATGTAACCCCGCCCCTCTGGCAGCCATTGTGTTTTTAAATGTATTAGCTAACCATCACTGTCTTGTTGTTAGCAGATCTGATTAGCACACTAGCTAACGTATCTATCTACCTGATCACACTGATCACTTTTACTGAGAACGTTACTGGATGATCTACAGACACACCACAACAACCTGGTTCAGACAGTCAACTGGTTCTACTGACACATTACTGACTAACAGACTGATCCTGGATCAGATGGTTCAGACAGTCAACTGGTTCTACTGACACATTACTGACTAACAGACTGATCCTGGATCAGATGGTTCAGACAGTCAACTGGTTCTACTGACACATTACTGACTAACAGACTGATCCTGGATCAGATGGTTCAGACAGTCAACTGGTTGTAGCTGGTTCTGATGGATTTAGACAACAGACAAGTCTCCAGTGGATCCATGATGGATCAGACCTGGTTGACTAGCCACGAGCTAGCTAGCATTTTGAATGTATGCCAAGAATACATGAACTACCGTAACGGTTCCTACCACAACCTTTCTTTGCATACTGCCTTCTTCATTCTGTTGAGTTTTTATTTTATTCTTCATTATAATTATTTAGTCCATTTTACTGTTAATGCATTCCTCCATGAAGAATAAGATGGCTTCAAGGTAAAACATACAGTTAACCTACTTTAAAGTTGAAATGTTATTCCATCTATAAAGAGCCATATCTATCTACAAATGGACAGTGGAAATGTTAACCATTGTTTGTCTTTAATGAGTTGCAAAATACATTAATTGATTATTCCCTAATTAGGTATGTTATCAATTAGAGTTAAGAGAAACAGGTAACAGTCATTTCCTCAATAGTGTGTTCACTACCGTAACGGTGTAGTCACTACTGTAACGGTGAGGTCACTACCGTAACAATGTGTTCACTACCATAACAACAGATATATATTTTTTAAATTGCTATGTAGTCAATTAAAAGTATATTATTATGTGTAAGTACGTATACATGTGCTTCACTCAGTCAAGTAATATTAAACTGACATGATCACTTTTGTGTATTTGACAAAGAAAAATAAGTAGTTTTGAATTTTATCAATAAATAAACATTTTAATTTAATCAAATATTTATTCTAAATGACTATTCCTGGCAAATAATCTACATAAATGAAATAAAATAAATAAAAAAGTTAATTAAAATGGGAAAATGTATTGTAGCATTTTTATTCATTTAATCTCAGTTTTTCTTTGTTACGGTGCTGACAAATCTTTGGAAAGGAGAGAAATTCTGGGATTTTGAAAATATGTAAAACTGTGACTGTCCCTTTAGACTTCTGTATCTTAGAGTAACACATATGTGCTTTAGGATTGGGTGAAATAGAAAAAGACTGTTGTAGATTCATCCATATATAGACAGTAACTACACATACTGTCTATATATCTGTTCATCGAACGTTGATATTTATATAATGAACCATAATAAATATCATGAACTATATTAAAGTTGGATGTATATATATCAATATTTCCTGTTTGGCCCCCCATATGTATATATATATATATAAATATATATATGTATGTATATAGACAGTAGCAGATGAACTGGTTCATCTGAGGACAGAGGAATGTTGGCTGCAGTTTGAGAAATGAGAAGATGTCATTATAGTGGCCTCCACCTCTTCTCTAACCACGGAAAACTCATTAGAACAGAATAGAATAGAATAGAACAGAACCAAACCAAACAGAATAGAATAGAACAGAAGCAAACCAAACAGAATAGAATAGAACAGAAGCAAACCAAACAGAATAGAAGATAAAAGAACAGAACAGAACAGAACAAAATAGAACAGAACAGAACAAAATAGAATGTGCTGAACTGAACTGAAGAGTCAGTCTGGCCTAGAGCTTGAGATGGTTGTCTGAACCAACTGAACCAACTGTTCCCGTCAGGTTCGGACATCATTTGTCAGGTCAGGTTCAAATTTCAGGTTCGGGTTTCAGATTTGTATGTTTTGTTTTCTTCTACTTTTATTAACCGTTATCGGATATTCTTCTGTCCACTTGTGGTCAGGCGACCGTGGCACCGCGGTCCGCGACAAGTGAACGATGGAAAATGGATGCTGATGAGGTGAAGAGGCGGCTTGATTCAGGAGAGCATTTAGTGCAACACAAAGGAGAGTGAGACGTTTGGAAAACACCGAGCACAATGACCTGAATGAACCTGGGGAGTGTAAAAGGAGTATGATTCAAAAAGAACAGGGTGACGGTCGGGTTCAGGTCGGGCTCTGGGTGGTGCTGGTCGAGTTCAGGTCGGGCTCTGGGTGGTGCTGGTCGAGTTCAGGTCGGGCTCTGGATGGTGGCGGTCGGGTTCGGGTCGGGCTCTGGGTGGTGCTGGTCGAGTTCAGGTCGGGCTCTGGGTGGTGCTGGTCGAGTTCAGGTCGGGCTCTGGATGGTGGCGGTCGGGTTCGGGTCGGGCTCTGGATGGTGGCGGTCGGGTTCGGGTCGGGCTCTGGGTGGTGGTGGTCGGGTTCAGGTTGGGCTCTGGATGGTGGCGGTCGGGTTCGGGTCGGGCTCTGGATGGTGGCGGTCGGGTTCGGGTCGGGCTCTGGGTGGTGGTGGTCGAGTTCATGTTGGGCTCTGGATGGTGGCGGTCGGGTTCGGGTCGGGCTCTGGGTGGTGGTGGTCGGGTTCGGGTTGGGCTCTGGGTGGTGGTGGTCGAGTTCAGGTCTGGCTCTGGGTGGTGGCGGTCGGGTTCAGGTTGGGCTCTGGATGGTGGCGGTCGGGTTCGGGTTGGGCTCTGGATGGTGGCGGTCGGGTTCAGGTTGGGCTCTGGGTGGTGGTGGTCGGGTTCAGGTCGGGCTCTGGGTGGTGGTGGTCGAGTTCAGGTCTGGCTCTGGGTGGTGGCGGTCGGGTTCAGGTTGGGCTCTGGATGGTGGCGGTCGGGTTCGGGTCGGGCTCTGGATGGTGGCGGTCGGGTTCAGGTCGGGCTCTGGGTGGTGGTGGTCGGGTTCAGGTTCATGACGGACTCTGGCTGGCGGTGGTCCATTACGGGTCGGTCTCCGTCTGCTGCCGGTTGGGTTTGGGTTCGGCCCGGGTTCTGGATTGCGCTGGTCGGGTTCGGGCCGGGTTCTGGCCTGTCAGGTTCATGTGGTTTCACAGTACAGTAGCTGCTCCTTTGATGTTTCCTCTGCTGTCGACTTTGCATTTCCTCCCAGGTTGTAAAACTGAACCACACAGCTGTCTGTCATCACACACAGCAAGACAGCAGCAACACCAGCGCGTGTGTGTGAGTGTGTGTGTGTGAGTGTGAGTGTGTGTGTGTGTGTGTGTGTGTGTGTGTGTGTGTGTGTGTGTGTGTGTGTGTGTGTGTGAGTGTGTGTGTGTGAGTGTGAAAGGATGAAAAGGATACCTGCTGCTTTCTCATTACTGCCTTTGAGAGCCTCAGTAATGGTTAGATGGGGATGCTGTGTGGTGTGTGTGTGTGTGTGTGCGTGTGTGTGTGTGCATGTGTGTGTGTGTGTGTGGGTGTGTGTGCATGTGTGTGTGTGTGTGTGTGTGTGTTAAATGCTCTTCTTTCTTTATGAACGGAAGCTGTTAGTTGTTTGAAGTTTATGCTACTGGCAAAGGGAAGAGGAGAGGAGAAGAGGAGAGGAGGAGAGGAGGAAGGGAGGAGAGGATAGAGGAGGAAGGGAGGAGAGGATAGAGGAGGAGGTATACGGCTGAAGAGAATAAAAACACTTTATTGTGTCCATGTACGTTATGTGCATGTGGCGTGTGTGTGTGCACGTGCATGTGTGGCTTAGGGTTAGTATGTGTGTGTGTTAGGGGGCCTTAAACTAATAATAATGTGTTTCACATGTAGGTGTGTGAGGGGGGGTATTTCTGTGTGTGTGTGTGTGTGTGTGTGTAAGGGGTCTTTACACTAATCATCACCTTCCTCAGCAGCTTTACCAGGTAGTTTCATCCCATCTGGTCGACAGGAACTGGGGCTCCAGTTAATTGGCCATTGTGGCTCCAGTGGAGCCGCCGGGGGCCGGGGGGTCCCGCCAACATGGCCGCCCTGCAGACACCGGACCGTGACACAGTTGGTCAAATGATTCACGAATAAAGGGATAAATTATAAATAATGCTGACATGTCAGGGATCATTTAAAAACAGATCGCAACAAGAGGTAGCTACTGAACGCCAGCCAGTTCAAAGCTTAAAAGTGACAGAAAAATTGAACAAGCAACTTTCAGTTTTGTTTCTTTTCATTGATGAAGGGAGACGCTGGTTTCATTGAGAAAAACAGGTGACAGTGCAAGTTGTCCCACTGATGACAATGGGAGGGAGAGCAAGTTGTCCCATTGGTAAAAATGGTAAAGAAGAGAGAGAGACAGAGAGAGACAGAGACAGAGAGAGAGAGGGGGATGGCAGGAGGATGCAGTGCTATAAAGAAGTGAAAGGTACTAATCACTGACAGTGTGTGTGGGGGGGCATGTTCATGTGCATATATACTAGATAGTGTTTGGTTTACTGTAGCAGATTGGAGGGGGGGTGCAGGCTGGTTCTGGTTCTCCCTGCATCAGGTACCGGCTGACTGGCCGACTGCAGCCAGAACCTTTAACTGAGTTTGTCTTCCAGTCAAGAGGATGGGAGAAGGAGAATGTAGATGGACCGGCAATAGGCATCGATCTGAGGCTCAGCTGGAAAGATGTACTGCTGGCTTTGGGCCAGAAGTTGATCTGGTATTGGACCTGAAGGTGACCTGATATAGGACCTGAAGGTGACCTGGTATTGAACCTGAAGGTGACCTGGTATTGGACCTGAACGTGACCTGGTATTGGACCTGAAGGTGACCTGATGTTGGACCTGAAGGTGACCTGGTATTGGACCCAGAAGGTGACCTGGTATTGAACCTGAAGGTGACCTGGTATTGGACCTGAAGGTGACCTGGTATTGGAGCTGAAGGCGACCTGGGATTTGACCTGAAGCTGACCTGATATTGGAGCTGAAGGTGACCTGGTATTGGACCTGAAGGTGACCTGGTATTAGACCTGAAGCTGACCTGTTATTGGACCTGAAGTTGACCTGGTATTGGACCTGAAATTCACATGGTATTGGACCTGAAGGTGACCTGGTATTGGACCTGAAGCTGACCTTGCATTGGACCTGAAGTGGACCTGGCATTGGACCTGAAGTTGACCTGGTATTGGAGCTGAAGGTGACCTGATATTGGGCCTGAAGTTGACCTGATATTGAACCTGAAGTTGACCTGGCATTGGGCCTGAAGTTGACCTGATATTGGACCTGAAGTTGACCTGGCATTGGGCCTAAAGTTGACCTGGTATTGGACCTGAAGCTGACCTGGTATTGGACCTGAAGGTGACCTGGTATTGGACCAGAAGATGACCTGATATTGGACCTGAAGTTGACCTGGCATTGGACCTGAAGGTGACCTGGTATTGGAGCTGAAGATGACCTGATATTGGACCTGAAGTTGACCTGATATTGAACCTGAAGTTGACCTGGCATTGGGCCTGAAGTTGACCTGGTATTGGACCTGAAGGTGACCTGGTATTGGACCTGAAGTTGACCTGATATTGGACCTGAAGGTGACCTGGTATTGGACACGAAGTTGACCTGATATTGGACCTGAAGGTGACCTGGTATTGGACCCAGAAGTTGACCTGGTATTGGACCCAGAAGTTGACCTGGTATTGGACCTGAAGTTGACCTGGTATTGGACCCGAAGTTGACCTGATATTGGACCTGAAGGTGACCTTGTATTGGACCTGAAGGTGACCTGGTATTGGATCTGAAGTTGACCTGGTATTGGACCTGAAGGTGACCTGGTATTGGATCTGAAGTTGACCTGATATTGGAGCTGAAGTTGACCTGATATTGGACCTGAAGGTGACCTGGTATTGGACCTGAAGTTCACCTGGTATTGGACCTGAAGGTGACCTGGTATTGGACCTGAAGGTGACCTGGTATTGGACCTGAAGTTGGATAGATGTTCGATGGAGGATGCTGTTCAAGTTGGTGATGTGATAGAGGTCAGATGGAGACCACAGCGCAACCTGGACTCTGTCTATATATGGGTTTGGAAGTATGAACTTAGTGTGTGTGTGTGTGTGTGTGTGTGTGTGTGTGTGTGTGTGTGTGTGTGTGTGTGTGTAAATAACAGGTCTGTGCCCAGACTGACTGCACTGTACTGCTACCTGTTATTAAAACAATTACAACTGGCTGCAGAGAGAGAGAGAGAGAGAGAGAGAGAGAGACAGAGAGAGAGAGACAGACAGACAGAGACAGACAGACAGACAAACAGACAGAGAGAGAGAGACAGACAGACAAATAGGCAGAGAGAGACAGACAGACAGACAGGCAGAGAGAGAGAGAGACAGACAGAGAGAGGGAGAGAGAGAGGCAGACAGACAGAGACAGACAGACAAACAGACAGAGAGAGAGAGAGAGACAGACAGACAGACAAACAGAGAGAGAGAGAGAGAGACAGACAGACAGAGAGAGAGAGAGGCCACGTCCACATGTATGACTCACTCTCTCTCTCTCTGTCAATGAGGTCAAACTGAACTCAGAGCAGCAGTTATTCTCCCAGAGCTACCAGTAGTAGTGCTAGTACTATCAGTAGTAGTAGTAATCGTAGAATAATCAGTACTAGTAGGATCAGGTCAGTCTACTACTACAACAGACTGTTCTGTGTCTAAATGGTCTCAGGTTCGAATCCTGTTAAAGTAAACAAAACTCTGAATCTTTACCTGCTCACTGTAACAC
>JAXDDW010000245.1:280000-282500 GCA_034670385.1 Hoplostethus mediterraneus
CTCTCCTCCCCCTGTGTGTTCTGCTGAGCTAGCTAGCTAGCTAGCCCCCCTGGTGCACCAGGCTAGCTCAACAACACAATAATTAATAGCCTTTGTATTTTCTTCCTCTTCATCTGCCTGTTTGCTTGTCTAGCCAAATATCTGAACAGCAAACAGATCGCAGTTTTAGTTCTACAAATTGTGAGTTAAACCTCAGTGGGCGGAGCCAAATGACCATCTGGCTAAGTAACGTTAGACTGAATCCCAGTGAAAAAGACGAGAGGTAAAAGAGGAGCTAGCTAACATTATGTAGCCTGGCGCTCTGCTGCTAACTGAACCAATACAATCTAACCATACTAAGTTATCTAGGTTAGCTTGTTTGCCTAGCTGACCTTCCAAGTTCAAACTAGCCATACTAGCCTATGGCTAGCTAGGTTATCTAGTTAGCTAGCCTTGCAACATCATCAATTCCATGGGCATGAATGAATGGACAAGGAAGCCATTTACATTTGGATTACTATTTTCCTTCTTCATCTTTCTAGTTTCCCAGTTAGCTAACTTGTGCTCCAAAAAACTGGTTCGTCTCTGCTCAGTTTAACTCAACCAATGAGAGTGTTTCTGCCTCCAGAGTAGCTCCGCCTCTCTGTTTGTAGAAGTCCTCCATATATTCATCCATTAGTACTTTATACAGTTTGTCCTTGAATGTTTCCCCCATTATTGTGTTGCAGCTCTCAGCCAGGCGTTAGGTCGTTTCCTCCTCCCTCCCTCCCCCTCCTTCCTCCTTCCTCCCTCCCTCCCTCCCCCTCCTTCCTCCTTCCTCCCTCCTCTCTCTGTGCTTAGTTAGCTAACTCTGTACACAGCAGGACAGTACAGCAACACAACAGGCTTTGCTTTGCAAGTTTTTTGCCAAACATCTTTGATTGGTAGACATCTGGAACCGTTTAGCTTAGTGTTGCCACGGTTACGACCAGGAGACGGCCAAATGGTCTGTCTCCGCCCCTTTCCATGGGTTGTACATGGGAAATGCAAGGCATGATGGGAGTTATGTAGTTATGGAGAATGGGTAAAATCATGATAGTTCCAGTGTGTGTGTGTGTGTGTGTGTGTGTGTGTGTGTGTGTGTGTGTCTACCAACTTCCAGACGTGAGGAGAGGTCACCCTGAGAGGCATTGCTGCCCATCCCCTGGTAGAGGTCAAAGGTCAGAGGTAGTAAAGTGTCCAGGGTGATCAGGTTGTCATGGTGAAGGCTTTACCAGCTGACTCAGGTTCAGATGTGAGGCAGATGCATATAAGTCTTGGTGTTTGTTTTAACCCCCTTGGAGTGCCAGGCGAGTGGCGCTTCACTGCGGCAGGTCAATGCAGATAGAATCAACCTCACCCACACATGAAATACAAACTGTAAAAAACAAACCCCTTCCCTTCTGGCCCTTGACCTCCTTACTCCCCGTCCTCTCCGAACCAGAAACAGAAGTGGATGGTACATCTCGTCATACACATGTTTGTACTTTGGCTTGGTCCCGGAGTCCAGAAACATTTTGTACATAAGTTAAACATGAACTCTGTTCTCCTCTACTCGTTCATGTGGGGAAATCCGTTGTTCTCGTGCCCCCCTCCCCAGGGAGGTCAGAGGTCAGAGGTCAGGGTCTGCAGCCGGTAGGGATACAGTGTCTTGCTCACGGACCCTTCGGCAGGGCGTCTTTGTGTTCGAGTTTGAATCCAAAGTCGCTCTGCTCACTGCGCCACCCTCCTGCCCGACCTCCACCGGGGTGCGGGACGAGGTCGTGGTGCTGTTGGGTGCCCTGGCCTGGAGCTGTAAAATCCAGCGTCCTGTTGGTCCAGCATGTGTTTTCTCCATCAGCGCTGAACTCCGCGCCTCATTGGCTCAGAGGTCGCCGCCCTACTGGGCTGTGAAAAAACACATTAAAGGAAAAGGTTCAAGGTATGGAAGCCGCCCCCCACCCCCCACCCCGCCGTCCACATGGCTGACCGTCCACCAGGAACAAGGCTAATTTGTACGCTGGCGGTCCTAAATGGAAGTGAGAAGTATCTCAACACTGCTGTTGAAGATTGAGGACTTCACTACCCAGAAGCCCTGTGGTGAGGTCAGTAAACTAAAGCTTCTTCTCAGTGTGTGGAGGATGGAGGAGGCGAAGAGGTTCAGCAGCTTTCTCTTTGGATTGGTCACTTCCTGTGTGGAGAAGATTTCCCACCAATGACCAAAACGACACCCGGATTTCATCTTAACGGTGAATCTACGGTCTTTCGACAGATATATTTATGTATTTATGTATTATGTAAAGAATGTATTTTGTCCCTGATAGTCAATTCATAACTCACTTTCATGGACTTGTTTTTATGTAATGATCTTTTATTAATTATGTTTTATGGTTTACTCCTTTAAAGTGCTTTGTAACTGTTTTTAAAAGTGTAGCTTGTTAGCTAGCTAACATAGTATCTGGTCAGCTAACCATCACTGTCTTGTTAACTCATCTGATGTATTATAGTATTGTGATATAAGCTA
>JAXDDW010000245.1:287500-297500 GCA_034670385.1 Hoplostethus mediterraneus
AGGTTGTTAGTGTATGACTGTAGTTTGTTAGTGTGTGACTGTAGTTTGTTGGTGTGTGACTAGTTTGTTTGTGTGTGACTGTATGTTGTTGGTGTGTGACTGTAGTTTGTTAGTATGTGACTGTAGTTTGCTGGTGTGTGACTAGTTTGTGTGTGACTGTATGTTGTTAGTATGTGACTGTAGTTTGTTGGTGTGTGACTGTAGTTTGTTAGTATGTGACTCTAGTTTGTTGGTGTGTGACTAGTTTGTTAGTATGTGACTGTAGTTTGTTGGTGTGTGACTGTAGTTTGTTAGTATGTGACTGTAGTTTGTTGGTGTGTGACTAGTTTGTTAGTATGTGACTGTAGTTTGTTGGTGTGTGACTGTAGTTTGTTAGTATGTGACTGTAGTTTGTTGGTGTGTGACTGTAGTTTGTTGGTGTGTGTGACTGTAGGTTGTTAGTGTATGACTGTAGGTTGTTAGTGTGTGACTGTAGTTTGTTGGTGTGTGACTGTAGGTTGTTGGTGTGTGACTAGTTTGTTAGTATGTGACTGTAGTTTGTTGGTGTGTGACTGTAGGTTGTTAGTATGTGACTAGTTTGTTAGTGTGTGACTGTAGTTTGTTGGTGTGAGTAGTTTGTTTGTGTGTGACTGTATGTTGTTGGTGTGTGACTGTAGTTTGTTAGTTTGTGACTGTAGTTTGTTGGTGTGTGACTGTATTTTGTTAGTATGTGACTGTAGTTTTTTGGTGTGTGACTGTAGTTTGTTGGTGTGTGACTGTAGGTTGTTAGTGTATGACTGTAGGTTGTTAGTGTGTGACTGTAGTTTGTTGGTGTGTGGCTGTAGGTTGTTAGTGTGTGACTGTAGTTTGTTGGTGTGTCACTAGTTTGTTTGTGTGACTGTATGTTGTTGGTGTGTGACTAGTTTTTTAGTGTGACTAGTTTGTTGGTGTGTGACTAGTTTGTGTGTGACTGTATGTTGTTGGTGTGTGACTGTAGTTTGTCAGTATGTGACTGTAGTTTGTTGGTGTGTGACTGTAGTTTGTTGGTGTGTGACTGTAGGTTGTTGGTGTGTGACTGTAGTTTGTTAGTATGTGACTGTAGGTTGTTGGTGTGTGACTGTAGTTTGTTAGTATGTGACTGTAGTTTGTTGGTGTGTGACTGTAGGTTATTAGTATGTGACTGTAGTTTGTTGGTGTGTGACTGTAGTTTGTTAGTGTGTGACTAGTTTGTTGGTGTGTGACTGTAGGTTGTTAGTATGTGACTGTAGTTTGTTTGTGTGTGACTGTATGTTGTTGGTGTGTGACTGTAGTTTGTTAGTATGTGACTGTAGTTTGTTGGTGTGTGACTGTAGGTTGTTAGTATGTGACTGTAGTTTGTTTGTGTGTGACTGTATGTTGTTGGTGTGTGACTGTAGTTTGTTAGTATGTGACTGTAGTTTGTTTGTGTGTGACTGTAGTTTGTTGGTGTGTGACTGTAGTTTGTTAGTATGTGACTGTAGTTTGTTGGTGTGTGACTGTAGGTTGTTAGTATGTGACTGTAGTTTGTTGGTGTGTGACTAGTTTGTTTGTGTGTGACTGTATGTTGTTGGTGTGTGACTGTAGTTTGTTAGTATGTGACTGTAGTTTGTTAGTATGTGACTGTAGTTTGTTGGTGTGTGACTGTAGGTTGTTAGTATGTGACTGTAGTTTGTTGGTGTGTGACTAGTTTGTTTGTGTGTGATTGTATGTTGTTGGTGTGTGACTGTAGTTTGTTAGTATGTGACTGTAGTCTGTTGGTGTGTGACTGTAGTTTGTTAGTATGTGACTGTAGTTTGTTGGTGTGTGACTGTAGGTTGTTAGTATGTGACTGTAGTTTGTTGGTGTGTGACTAGTTTGTTTGTGTGTGACTGTATGTTGTTGGTGTGTGACTGTAGTTTGTTAGTATGTGACTGTAGTTTGTTGGTGTGTGACTGTAGGTTGTTAGTATGTGACTGTAGTTTGTTGGTGTGTGACTAGTTTGTTTGTGTGTGATTGTATGTTGTTGGTGTGTGACTGTAGTTTGTTAGTATGTGACTGTAGTCTGTTGGTGTGTGACTGTAGTTTGTTAGTATGTGACTGTAGTTTGTTGGTGTGTGACTGTAGGTTGTTAGTATGTGACTGTAGTTTGTTGGTGTGTGACTAGTTTGTTTGTGTGTGACTGTATGTTGTTGGTGTGTGACTGTAGTTTGTTAGTATGTGACTGTAGTTTGTTGGTGTGTGACTGTATTATCTCACTCTTTAACACAACCACTCTTCTTCCTTCCCTCTGTCTGTTTTTCTTCTTCTTCTGGAATCCTCTATCTGTCTTGATCTTTTTTCTTCTTCCTCCAACTGCGTTTTTCTTTCCTCATTTTCTTTTTCTCTTACTGGCAGCAGTTTTCCTTTTTCCCTTTGTCCCTTGTTGCTGCATTTTCACTTGTGTGCTCTCTCGCTCTCCCCCCTCTCTCTCACCCTCTCTTTCTTACTCTCTCTCCTACACCCTTCCTTAATCTCTCACCCACATGACTTCACTTAAGTATTTCCTCTTTTCCTCCCTTCTCTTTTTCTGCCTCAAATCGTGAAGTCACAACTCTGCTCACTGTCTGTCTCTCTCTCTTTCATTTCCCTTCCCTTCCACCATTTCCTCCATTCTTCCCTCCTCCCCCATTGCCCCCCCCTTACCCCTTCTATTTTTATCATTTGAAATTACTTTGAAATTTGAATTCATCATTTAGCTTTAGAGCTGCTACTACTAATGTGCTCATTTTTGAAATAATGCTATGGCCTACTATCACTCAACATAGTGTATGCTAAAGTGTTAGCATGGAGCACCAGAGCCAACGATCTACCGGGGACATGTGGATGATTTTGGTTTCAGTTTTCATCACTTACCAGTTAACCGACAGGACAATTTACCAAAACTCGGTTCCTTTAACAAAAATAATGACACCTTCAGAACACATTCCTCCACCTGCTCAGCTGTTAAAACGTTCAAAATTATAAGTTTCCTGACATCCCAGAGACCCGTCTCCCTCTCTCTGTCTCTCTCTCTACCTCTCCCTCTCTACCTCTCTCCTTCTCTGTCTCTCTACCTCTCTCTCTCTCTCTCTCTCTCTGTCTCTCTACCTCTCTCTCTCTCTTCATACCACCTGTGTATGTTGAACCAGATGTTTCCCATGATGCTGTTTGGTCTCTAATATGTGACATTATGGGAGCAGGAGGGAGAATTATGTCAGTTTTTATGAAGGTTTTGACATCTCTGTTATTTGGTGTGGTGATTAGAGGTTGGGTTACTGAGCGAGGAACAACAAGGAGGAAGAGGAGGATGAGGAGAACCTGGAGATGGAAGAGCAGTTGGGGTTTTATTGCCTTGCTCAAGAGCACAACAGCTTTATTGGAGGCATTCACTTACCTGTTTAGGAGAGGAGAGGCGAGGACAGGAGGATGGGAGAGGAGAGGAGGGGGAGGATGGGGAGGTGAGGGGAGGAGGGGGAGGTGAGGGGAGGAGGGGAGGAGAGATATTGCAGTCATGTTTTTTCCTTCACCCTCATTTTAAAAGCTTTTCCTGAATTGAACAAATGAAAATCTAATTTACACACACACACACACACACACACACACACACACACACACACACACAGCATACCCTGTGATCAGTCGTTGGGTTTGTACAATTAAAGGGCGGCTGAGAAAAAACTGAAAGAAAAGAAAAGAAGGAGACACAAAAAAGAGAGAGACGACAATAATAACTTCATGACAGAGAGGTTGGCATTTTTGTGGCCAGTTTTTTTTGGACGTCAAACACACAAATGGAGACAGCTGAGATTTTGGAGAATTTCAGAAATAAACTGAACCGAACGTGTTCACGTGTTCACGTGACACCTGTCTCATTCAGAGACAGGTGTGCAACAAGAGAGTGAGACAGGTAAAGGGAATGTCTTCCTGCTTCCTATGCTCAGAGATGTATTCCCACACAAGCCTCAAAGGCAATCAGTAACACCTTAAGACTGACTGAATCAAGAGTCAGTCCTGACTGAATCAAGAGTTAGCCCTGATTGAAACAGATGAGTTAGTTCTGACTGAATCAAGTCAGTCCTGACTGAATCAAGAGTTAGCCCTGATTGAAACAGATGAGTTAGTTCTGACTGAATCAAGTCAGTCCTGACTGAATCAAGAGTTAGCCCTGATTGAAACAGATGAGTTAGTTCTGACTGAATCAAGAGTTAGCCCTGATTGAATCAAGAGTTAGCCCTGATTGAAACAGATGAGTTAGTTCTGACTGAAACAGACAAATTAGTCCTGACTGCAACAAGAGTTAGTACTGACTGAAACAACAGTTAGTCCTGACTGAATCAAGAGTTAGTCCCGACTGAAACAGGAGAGTTAGTCCTGAAACAGCGAAGGTGGTTCTGACTGAAACAAGAGTTGGTTCTGACTGAATCAGAAGAGTTAGTCCTGACTGAAACAGACGAGTTAGTCCTGACTGAAAGTAGAGTTAGTGTGGTGGAAAAGTGTGGATCAACTTTTCTAGGTCAAAGACAAACAAACATTACACCATTATATTATATTATATTACATGATATTATTAGATTACATTAGATTACATTAGATTAGATTCATTAGATTCATTATTATGATCCCTGTGGGGAAACTAGATCGCTGCTGCAGCAGAAGTCATTAGGAAAAAAAGCATACAATATAAGCACACAGACAGAGGAACTGAAGCAGTCTGGTGCCAAGATAAACAGAAAAATAGAGAAAATAGAAAGAATAAAAGCGTGCAGGAGCTGCTGCAGTGGAGTGTCTCTCCGGCCTGTAGGTGGCGTTGTGTGGCGGGTCGCTGGATTACCAGTAAAAGGTTTTACCGTCCAGATCACTAGACCTCTACTGACATGACACAGAAAACCTAATGTCATTTAATGATGTTGGCCATTCATTATCTGTAAAACCGGTTGGCAGGGCTGGCGCCCCCTACAGGCCTGACCAATCCTGTCATTTATTTTTTATACTCTCAAAGAAAAAAAAGATTAACATTCTTATTTGATACGAAAAAAGAAAAGCTGCCTCGGGCCTCATTTTCTCCTTGAGTTCCCTTCTATCCTTTAAACACACACACATTTCACCTGTGTGTGTGTGCGTGTGTGTGTGTGTGTGTGTGTGTGCCTCCATTTTCTGTGTGATGAATTGAACACATGAACAAATTTGTCGTCACCATGGAAACGCCTTCTCCCCGCCTCCTCTCCCGACTGGAAGATAGTCCAGGGGCGGCAGATCTGATTGGAGCATCATATAATACTTCAAATCACACTGCCTCATACAGGCAGTGTGTGTGTGTGTGTGTGTGTGTGTGTGTGTGTGTGTGTGTGTGTAGCTGTTTAAGTGATGAGGTCAAAGGTCATATTTCACAGTGGGTTGTAACTACTGACCTTTACTGCATACACAGGATGGTGATTAAGAGCCATACACACCTGGTCTGGTGAACACACACACACACACACACACACACACACACACACACACACACACACACAGGATGGCATTTATGAGTGTCTACACACCTGGAACAAGAAGCTAGCTCGTTATTAATGTTTCCTAACTGACTACCTGGAGATGGACCGTGGGTGTGTGTAGTGACACTGCTACTACTACTACTACTACTACTACTACTACTACTACTACTACTATTGCAACTACCACTACTACTACTGCTGCTACTACTACTACTACTACTACTACTACTGCTACTTCTACTACTATTACAACTAGGTCTACTACTAGTACTACTACTAGTACTAATTCTACTACTACTAGTACTTCTGCTACTACTGCTACTAATACTAATACTACTGCTACTTCTACTACTATTACCACTAGGTCTACAACTATTACTACTACTAGTACTAATTCTACTACTACTAGTACTTCCACTACTACTGCTACTAATACTACTAGTATTAATACTACTAATGCTTTAACATTACCAGAACTAACAGTGTGTCAGAGGCTCCAATGGCTCAGCAGAGCCGTGGTCCGGATGTGAGGCTGTCTGTCTGTCTGTCTGTGTGTGTGTGTGTGTGTGTGTGTGTGTGTGTGTGTGTCTGTCTGTCTGTCTGTGTGTCTGTGTGTGTGTGTCTGTCTGAGAATAGTAGTGTGTAATCACGCCTCAACGTTTTCCTCCTTCCACCGTGGCGTCCAGACCACTTAGACCTCTATAAATATATATGAAATTAGAGGCTGTGTGTGTAGATTTGGATGTGCGGGCTGACCAATGGCCTTCTTCCTCTTTCTTTCTTTCTTTCTTTCCTTTTCTTCTCAATTTCTTTAATTCTTTCTTCAAGTCATGTAGAATAAAATCTATATAGTAGTGGACTCTATAAGTCCATATTTACAAGCAGGTTTGTCACGGTAGCAACTCACAACAGAAACAAAGTGACACGACTACTGCTGTACTTTATACCGGTGTAACTGGAGTGACACGACTACTGCTGTAGTTAGACCGGTGTAACTGGAGTGACACGACTACTGCTGTAGTTTAGACCGGTGTAACTGGAGTGACACGACTACTGCTGTACTTTATACCGGTGTAACTGGAGTGACACAGCTACTGCTGTAGTTTATACCGGTGTAACTGGAGTGACACGACTACTGCTGTAGTTTAGACCGGTGTAACTGGAGTGACACGACTACTGCTGTAGTTTAGACCGGTGTAACTGGAGTGACACGGCTACTGCTGTAGTTTATACCGGTGTAACTGGAGTGACACGACTACTGCTGTACTTTAGACCGGTGTAACTGGAATGACACGACTACTGCTGTACTTTAGACCGGTGTAACTGGAATGACACGACTACTGCTGTACTTTAGACCGGTGTGACTGGAGTGACACGAATACTGCTGTACTTTAGACCGGTGTGACTGGAGTGACACGGCTACTGCTGTAGTTTATACCGGTGTAACTGGAGTGACACGGCTACTGCTGTAGTTTATACCGGTGTAACTGGAGTGACACGACTACTGCTGTAGTTTAGACCGGTGTAACTGGAGTGACACGACTACTGCTGTACTTTAGACCGGTGTAACTGGAGTGACACGACTACTGTTGTAGTTTAGACCGGTGTAACTGGAGTGACACGACTACTGCTGTAGTTTAGACCGGTGTAACTGGAGTGACACGACTACTGTTGTAGCTTATATCAGTGTAACTGGAGTGACAGTGTTGGTGGGAGCTGAGAGGTTAGATGGGCTTTGGACTGGACGATTGTTGGTGAAGCCCTTGAGCAAGGCACTTATGCACAATTGCTCCAGTGTAGCTGCTCAGTGGCCACCAGTAGAACACTGTGGTTGTACTGGGCAACTCGTAGATTTTGGTAACTCAATTCAAACTGAGATGCCATGAACCATTATGATGTCATAATCTGATAATCTGAATCCAGCTCCTCATTCAGAAGCTCCAGCGCTCCTTACTAAACCAACCAACCAACCAGGTCAGTGAACCTCCACCTCAGCAGGTTTACGGTTCAGAAGATCAAGGAGTGGAAGCAGAGAGCATGCTGGGATACCTGGTGTGTTTACTGCTTCCTCAGAAACCAGTTTTCCTGTGTGTGTGTGTGTGTGTGAGAGAGAGAAAGCAGCCTTCCTCCGTCCTTCGTTTCCTCCCTCCCTTCACTCCAGCCTTCAGTCCTCCCTCCTTCTCTCCTTCATCCCCCTCCTTTCATCTTTCGGCCACTGTCCATATGTCCCTCCCTGAATCCTCTAACGTATCCCTCATGTAACTCTATGAATTCCCATTTAAAACCCCACCATAAAACTTCAAAAACCTCCCTCTCAAAATGAAGCAGTCCTTCACTCCTGAAGCGTCAACCTGGTGGAGATACCGGGTTTCCACCCGGCGCCAGAGTGCCATAAGCCCCCCTGCTAACGCGGCTAAGCGCTAACAGGCACCAGCAGCAGGTTTAGAGGTGGGGGGGGGCTTAATGAGCCTTCAGACTGGCTAATATGGAAAGAACGAGCATTTAAAAAGAGCTGAGAGGGAGAGAAGGAGGGAGATGAAAAGAGGAGAAGAAAGGAGAGGAAGAGGAGACCTGAAGACCCCCAACGCCATTCTGGAAACCACCAGAGGGGGGCCGGCTTTAAAGCAGGCTGTAAAGCCGGGGGGGGGGGGGGGGGGGGGTTGTTACGACGAAGCCAACGTGGCAGCCAGGTAGCTGGGGATCTGTCAGCTCTGCTCCATTCTGCCTCTTTGATAATGTGATGCTTGTAGGGAAACAGGGACTTCAGAGGTCAGAGAGTGAGAGGTCAGAGGTCAGGGAGTGAGAGGTCAGAGGTCAGGCTCACCATTAGCTGGTAGCGATTGAGTGTCTTGCTTAAGGACACTTCAACCAGGGGACCCAGGTTCAAACTGCCACCCTGCTGAAGAGCGTGCACGTCACCAAATGACCAAACCAGAACCCGGTGATCACCACCCGTGCTGAATGAGCGCAAAGCTTCCTAACAGCAGGTCAGAAGATAAAGGCTGTTTTTGCTTCAATATTTTGCCCAGATTATAATTCGCTCACAGTTGAATGTCGACGTACGTCATCTCCAACACAATGTCGCCCCCTGCTGGTCAAATTACTGGACGAGTCGCACACGCAGCGTCCAATCACAAGCACTCTACGTACGATCTGGTTATCGTTGTCACCAAAACATCAGAAATATTTTCAGAAATTTAAATGGTCGATGTAGAGTGAACTATTATGTTTTCTACTGGAAGATATTTTATTTTGTTAAAAAATCTCATGAATCCAGTAAAGAATAAAACTTTCAGTTACATCAACAGAATCGCGCCGGACTGGAGACTGTCACTCTGCTGTGTTGTTGCCCCGTCAAAACTCAATGGACTTCCGGCGTACGGCAAGGTAACAGATATGTTGGGAACGAGGAGTAACACCATGCAACTCCAACTAATTATAACTATTTAATTCTTATCAAATAGCTCATATACCTTCGAAAGGTGGTGGGAAGTTTTTGTGCAACTGAAGACTCAATCAGAGCGGCTGCTGTCATCGCTGCATCGTCACCAGCAAGTCAGGAAGCAAAGAGAGACAGGTTACCATCCCAGATCAGAGAGCACTATATGAAGGGCTTGAACTGCTAACACATCTGAACACTTTTACATGTATTAACACACTTTTCCTGTCTGCTGGGGAAAGAGGTAATAAGAGCCGAGAAGAGAGGAGGGGAGCGTGAGCTGAGATAGGTTCAAAGGTCAAAGGTCATTCCACCGCAGGGAACCAGGGAGCGCTAGTCTGCGATAATCTGCTTCGGGCTCATCAGATTATTTCTCCAGTGCTCAGGAATTGTCTCGGGGGGTCGAATAGTTGTCTGATGTTATTACGACATCTGAGCACTGATGATGATGATGGCCGAGATAGTATTATTTGGTCGATATGATGAAGTATTAGTCGTAGGGGACCGACTAGATCACGGTCGTTATCATTATCACGGGTTTCAGTGGAGAGCTTTAGTTTGATGGTCCCAATGTTCCAGAAGCTTTTCACCCTGAGGAGAAGAAAACTCTGAATACTTACATGAACGGTTGAATCCCAGTCGACTCCACCACGACCAAAACCATACCCCAACTTTAACCAGGTAAGTTAGCCAAACCTCACCAAACAGCTCAGCATGAACAGGCTTGTGTATGAACCCTAACCTACCTTCACCAAGCTTCACCCTTAACTAACCTTCCTCCACACAAACAGGAAACCCACACCAGACCGGTTTACTGACGGGTCAGTTCATCACCGCCTGTCTCGTGTGAATGTTGGTACATTACAATATTCTCACTATTACTATTACTATTACTATTACTATTACTATTACTGGTGTTACTGGTGTTACTGGTGTTACTGGTGTTACTGGTATTACTTACCAGACAGACAGAATCCTAATAGATTAGTGGACTGATCACCGTGACGACCAGAAGGTTAATGAGTACCGGGACTATAACTTCTCTCTCACAGGAACTGACCTTCTTTCATGTGTG
>JAXDDW010000245.1:302500-325118 GCA_034670385.1 Hoplostethus mediterraneus
TATACTGGTGTTACTGGTGTTACTGGTATACTGGTATACTGGTGTAACTGGTGTTACTGGTATACTGGTGTTACTGGTGTTACTGGTATACTGGTGTTACTGGTATACTGGTGTTACTGGTGTTACTGGTATAATGGTGTTACTGGTGTTACTGGTATAGTGGTGTTACTGGTGTTACTGGTGTTACTGGTATACTGGTGTTCCTGGTATACTGGTGTTACTGGTGTTACTGATGTTACTGTTATACTATTGTTACTGGTGTTACTGGTGTTACTGGTGTTACTGATGTTACTGGTGTTACTGGTGTTACTGATACTGGTATACTGGTGTTACTGGTGTTACTGGTGTTACTGGTATACTGGTGTTACTGCTGTTACTGCTGTTACTGGTATACTGGTGTTACTGGTGTTACTGGTGTTACTGGTATACTGGTGTTACTGCTGTTACTGCTGTTACTGGTATACTGGTGTTACTGGTATACTGGTGTTACTGGTATACTGGTGTTACTGATGTTACTGGTATACTGGTGTTACTGGTGTACTGATCTGGTACCAGAACCACTCCACTGGTGGAAACAGACCAGCACACACTCACACTGGGCAGGACACCAGCAGGGAAAACAGTGGAGATTTGGGGTTCAGAGGGAGGGGGAGGGGCGAGGGGGCGTGGCTGAGGTGGGGGGTGTCGTGTTTCCAGACGGGAGGCGTGGCCTGACAGAACAGAACATTCTAGCGTTCTGTCTGCAGTTTAGACTCACGAGACGACTTCTTCTCCTTGTTAACACACATGTAGACGCACGCACACACGCACGCACACACGCACACACACACAAACTAAATGTTATATATGCATCAGAATAGCTTTGCAGTCAAACCCACATCAACATGGTGACTTCTTCATTTCAATGTGATGAAATGTGAAAAGTGAAGCGCAGGTCAACACCACGCCGACACGTGGACCAGGACTAGTACAACATCATACGTGTTGTTTCTGACATGTGGACTGAACTGAGAGTAGCCAGATCAGCGGGGGGGGGGCGAAGTCGAGTCGCTGCATTTTGCTTTGTGAAATATTTCAGGAATTTGTAAAAAAAAAAAGAAGAGTTTTCCAGTTGGATGGAAACATGATGTGAAAGACAGACAGGAGGGAGTGAGTGTGTGTTTATGTTGAGCTATGTTGAGGTGTGTGTGTGTGTGTGTGTGTGTGTGTGTGGGATGAGAGAGGGAGCAAGGTGGAGTCAACATCTGTGTGTGTGTATGTGTGTGTGTGTGTGTGTGTTCTGCTCTGGATAGTCTCTTGTGTCGTTGAACGGGAGAAAACACAGTGGTGGGCGGAGTTACGTACCAGGGGGTGTGGTTAAGGGTCAGGGGGCGGGGCTCTGAGGGAAATGTTGCTCTACTATTGATGTGGATCTCAGATCAGCCAGCAATGTGTGTGTGTGTAGGGGGGGGGGGGGGGGGGGGGGGGGGGGGTGAGGGCGTGGGGGGGGTGTTCTCTGATTGGCCGCCTGTCGATGATGACATGAATCACTTCCTCGGTTACATCTGGGAGGAAAAATCTCTCTCTCTCTCAAAAGCTTTTCTTTCCTTCTCTCTTTGGTCTTTCACTCAGTCCATGACACACACACACACACACACACACACACACACACACACACACACACACACACACACACACACACACACACACACACACAACCGTCTCTTCAGGAAGGAATGAGCAGTCTCACCGTCAGGTCGGACTCTCTTGGGAACACAGACTGGTTTCCTCCCAGACGATGAAACGTCCTCCAGTACCGAGTCTTCAAATCTGATCTATTGATCATTGATAATCTTGAGCGGCTTCATTCCACATGGTTTTACATCCATTTTGGAAATATGTTGCAGTCACTCTTTCCAGACTACAGCTGGTGGTTAAAGACCAGGATGGTTTTCGTACCGGGCGTTCACACTGTGATCAGCCTGGTTGATCGATCTCTATTCTGGCCGATTGTGGGCGGGGCCAGAGGCTCTGACTGCATCTATGTAGCGGCCTGCAGCTTTAAACGTTCGAACAGCAAATCGTGTCTTGGTGGTTTTACCTGTCACAGTGTTGGCGCAGCTAGCTGCAAGCGCTAATGAGGTAGCTTTAAAAAGCAACAGTCGAGAACCATATTTAGCTAACTGGCTAACCTAGCTAGCTATAGGCTAGTAGGCTAGTTTGAACTTGGAAGGTCAGCAGGCTAACAAGCTAACCAAGCTAACTTAGTATGGTTAGATTGTATTGGTTCAGTTAGCAGCAGAGCGCCAGGCTACATAATGTTAGCTAGCTCCTCTCTTACCTCTTGTCTTTTTCTCTGGGCTTCAGTCCAACGTTACTTACCCAGACGGTCATTTGGCTCCGCCCACTGAGGTTTAACTCAACCAATGAGATTTTCTCTCCGCCTTGAGAAATGTTTGTGGAACTGAAACTGCGATGTGTGAAAAATCTGTACATTTCCTATTTTGTTGCTAAAGTGTTGCAGCACTAAAAATGTATACTTTTTTAGTTTATACTTTACTCTCTCCCTCCCCCCCTCTCTCTCTCTCCCTCCCCCCCTCTCTCTCTCCCTCCCCCCTCTCTCTCTCTCCCTCCCCCTCTCTCTCTCCCTCCCCCCCTCTCTCTCTCCCTCCCCCCCTCTCTCTCTCTCCCACGCCCCCCCTTCCTCTCTAACAGGGTGTGTCTTTTCTCCCCAAACCAGAGGAGACTTATGGAATTTGGGATGAAGAGAGAGAGAAAGAGGGAGAGAGAGAGAGGAAGAGGAAGAGAGGGAGAGAGAGGTATGGTGTGATTTCTCTCTGCTGTCAAGCCCAAAGCTCCAGACAGCCAAATGGCTCCTCAATCTCTTAGTGTGTGTGTGTGTGTGTGTGTGTGTGTGTGTGTGTGTGTGTGTGTTTCGGCCACTTTTCCAACCCTCTGGGTGAAGAAATAAAAAAATAAGAAAAATATTTTTTATATGTATAAAAAATGATATAAATATTTCTATTCATATCATTTCAATCACCTGATCAATCTACAACTGGTTATTGATTAGATTCATCCATCAATCAATAACTGGACCGAAAGGACAAATCTCTTCTTCCAGCAGAGGATTATGGGTATGATTTCCAGCAGAGGATTATGGGTATGATTTCTAGCAGAGGATTATGGGTATGATTTCCACCAGTTTACAGTGAGCGCTCACCTTGTTGCAGCTCTCACCTGACTCACCTGTTCATCTGCTGGAGTTCATGTGAAAGTAGGAAAAATGTTTTTCCAATAAATCCGATGGCAAGTGAACGCAACGTTCCACTTTGTTCTGATTTAAGGCTGAACTGTTTACGTGTATTCCTGCTTCGTTGGACCCCACCGCCCTCCCACACACACACACACACACACACACGCACGCACGCACGCACACACACACACACACACACACACACACACATCCTTTTCTTTTCCCCCCTTCATCCCCCCTTCATCTCTCTCTCTGTCAACCTGTCTATTCCTGTCTCCAGCATACCTCAAGTTCCAGACCCCCTTCTGCTAACTTCACCCTGCCTCTCTCTGATACTACTACTACTACTACTACTACTACTACTACTGATACTACTGATACCACTACTACTACTACTACTACTACTAGTACTACTGATACTACTGATACCACTACTACTACTACTACTACTACTAGTACTACTGATACTACTGATACCAGTACTACTACTACTACTAATAATAATAATACTCCTACTATTATTACTACTATTAATACTACTCCTACTACTACTACTAACTAGTACTGCACACTGAACTTGCCCACAAGACACACCTTAATGACTCTATGACCACCAAGCTGGAGCTCAAACACACACACACACACACACACACACACACACCTGCACCAGCCCATTAAGTTCCTCTGGTTTGACCTCTGTCCATACAAACACAGAGACGAGCCTGGACAGGCAAGCTGCTCTGGAAATGGGGTTACACACACACACACACACACATGCACGCATGTATGCACACACACACACACACACACACACACACACACACACACACACACACACACAGTGAGTTCCCAGGGAGTTCCTGCAGTCTGAAGTAGACAGCTCATTGGGCTGTATGGAGGAAATGTATCAATAAAGTTGGTGATGATATTAACTCACTTCTGATTGGTCGAGTCAGGTACAATGTTATTAATGATGACACTGTAGTGATTAAAGTCACTTCCTTTATAAAAGTAACTCATTACTGAGTGAGAAAGTGACTTAGTTGTTACTCCTAGAGAGTAGTAACTTGTTACTCTACTCTTTATATGATCCTCCATTGCAGATTGTAGTTTTAGTAGTTTTAGTTCTACACATGATCTCATTGATCGAGTTAAACCTCAGTGGGCGGAGCCAAACAACCTGTGGAGGAGGAACACACACTTTTTTACTCACAATGAATGCAAAGGCGTCACCCCCCAACCCTGGTGGTGTTAGTGCCTGTTATTAGCATTAGCCATGCTAGCTAGGTTTGGGTGTAAACACACAACACTCAAAACCAAACAACCGAACCGATCCAGAAAAACACACGAGTCAGAATCATGGAGGATCATGGTTACCATGGTGACTTGTCTAGGTCCTTAATCACAGTATAGAGCTCCCTCTAGGGGATCATGGTTACCATGGTGACACGTCTAGGTCCTTAATCCCAGTATACAGCTCCCTCTAGGGCAGGGGTGTCAGAGTTGTATTAGGTAGTGGGCCAGATTTGTTCAAATGAGACCTCATGGGGGCCGGATTATTTTTTGCTAAAATCTATTTGACGCAACTAAATAAACACTGATATGTAGGCTACTTATTTTTATTTCAAATAATTCAAGAAGGCCTACAGATACAAATAAATTATAAGACATGTCACATTGACATAAAGCAGAAAGAACTGTTGAACAGAATGCTTTTCCTATCCATGCAACATATTGCCAATTCAAGTAGAAGAGAGAAGTGCAATACAATTAATCAAAATCGATCAAGCATCATATTCATATTTGTCTTGAATGCAGATTATAGATATGAAACGTCAAAAGTCTGTCCAGAATAGCAGTCAAAAACAGTAACATGCTAACATTCAACACATTTAAGTGTTCAGTAATGTCCACTAAAAAAGCAAGATCTGCAAGCCAGTCTGGGTCATCCAATTCTGTCACTGGCTTTCCTTTCTGCTCCGTGAACTGGGCGATTTCCGTGCGTAATTTGAAAAAGTGTTTGAGCACTTCTCAACCAACGGACCTCAGTGTGATCGGACAGGCCGTGCGTAATATTGTGTTCTGATAAAAGAGCCTCAAACTGCCGATGGTTAAGTCCCTTGGCTCTGATAAAATTCACAGTTTGGATAACAACACGCATGACGTGGTCCATTTTTAGGCTCTTGCTGCATAAGGCTTCTTGATGTAATATACAGTGAAAGTTCCAAAACACTTGCTCTGGGTTAGCAGCCTGAACCTTCTCTCAGCTTTACAACCACACCAGCCTTCTTTCCGACCATGGATGGTGCACCGTCGGTTGCCACACTCACAAAGCGACTCCAATCCACCTCCAGTTTGTCCAGGGCCCCAACAAGGCTAGCGAACACATCATTAGCGTGTCTGTCGTTGGCACCAGCGCTACGAACTCCTCAGTCACAGTCAAAGATGCATCCACACCGCGAATAAATATTCCTAATTGGGCTACGTCGGTAACGTCGGTGCTTTCGTCAATAGCAATGGAGAATGCAATAAAGGACTTCACTTTGTCTTTTAGTTGCCTGCTCAAATCTCCAGCAAGGTCCCCGATTCTCTCCGCGACAGTATTCCTTGACAAGCTGCTGATAGCTAAGGCTTGGCGCTTCTCGGGGCACACCAGCTCGGCTGCCTTTAGCATGCAGATCTTTACGAATTCCCCCTCTGAGAACGTCTTGGAAGCTGCAGCAATTTCACTGGCAATGATATAGCTAGCCTTTACTGCTGCATCATGTGTATCTCGACTTTTGGAAAATACAGATTGCTGTTTTCTTAGAGACGATGCTAGCTCCTTGAGCTTTCCGGTTCGGAGTCGCCCTGTGTACTTGTCATGATTTGGGTCTCATAGTGTCGTTTGATGTTATATTCCTTTGGCACAGCCACTTGTTGTGAGCAAATTAGGCATATCGGTTTGCCATGTACCTCCCAAAAGAAATACTGCTCTTGCCATCTTTCTTTAAACAGCCTACATTCCGCGTCAACCTTTCTCTTTTTCGACAGCATTTTTGCTATGCTAGCTAGCTAACCGCTTCAGTGTCTAGTTTAAACGTCACCCTGGCTTGTCAGCGCCGTAACTCGCGGTCGCCCCCCCTCTCCCCCAGACTCCCCTCTCCCCCAGACTCCCCTCTCCCCCACAAAAACGTGTTTTTTCCCCATTTCCTATTTCCTGCTGATGGAGATACTTCATGGAAACCGATTGCACATACGCTAGTTGATTATCTGAATGCGAGAAAAAAAAAATTTAAGAAAAAAAAAGAAAAAATCCCTTTCAACACAAAACATCACAGGGCCGGATGAAACGGCCTGGCGGGCTTTGACATCCCTGCTCTAGGGGATCATGGTTACCATGGTGACGCGTCTAGGTCCTTAATCCCAGTATACAGCTCCCTCTAGGGGATCATGGTTACCATGGTGACGCGTCTAGGTCCTTAATCCCAGTATACAGCTCCCTCTAGGGGATCATGGTTACCATGGTGACGCGTCTAGGTCCTTAATCCCAGTATACAGCTCCCTCTAGGGGATCATGGTTACCATGGTGACGCATCTAGGTCCTTAATCTCAGTATACAGCTCCCTCTAGGGGATCATGGTTACCATGGTGACGCGTCTAGGTCCTTAATCCCAGTATACAGCTCCCTCTAGGGGATCATGGTTTTTACACGGTTACCAACACATGTACTGTCTGAGTGAACAAACATAAGGAGACATACATACCAGGAGAAAACAGGAAACATGGCTAACTAGCTCCCTGGTTACCACAGGCAGGGTGAGCCGTGCATTGTGGGAATTATGAGCAGTTCTTGACCAATCAGAGGGCTTGTTTGAAGCTAGCCGTTGTATAAACTGAATGTGATGTTTACCTCAACTGTCTGAACCCATCCAAGCCCAAACCAGGCCCATGTAATTCTATGTTGCAATAATCACACACACACACACACACACACACACACACACACACACACACACACACACACTAGGACATCTACTTTCAGTAACAAGTGGTTTTCCACACATGGCTAACTTTGTGTTTCTACGTTTATTCTACATCCAAACCAAAGTACACTAACACACACACACGCACACACGCACACACACACACACACACACACACACACACACACAAGCAGCAGGGTATTTCTGACTTGGTAATGACCTGCTGTTTCAACCTCAGTGATTTTCTCCTCCTCTCCTTCCTCACCTTCTTCTCCTCCTTCCCTACCATGTGTCCTTTCCTCCTTCCCTCCCATGTCTCCTCCCCTATCTTCTTTCCCTCCCTCATTACACTCTCCTCCTCCTTGACTAACCCCTCCTCTCCTCTTTCCTTTCCTCTCCTCCCTACCCTGCCCTCCATTCCTCACTTCCTTATCCTTCACTCCTTTCCTTCCTTACCCTCTTCTCCTCCTTCCTTATCTTCTCCTCCTTTCCCCCTCCCACCCCCAGAGCCCCTCGGCCAATCAGCTCGTCCTTTTCCACAGGAAGTGGAGGAAATGTCCACTCATCCCCAGCGATTTCACACGTTGCATCAAGCTTTTGATACCCGTGTTGTCCGAACGCACACCACACACACACACACACGCGCACACGCACACACACACACACACACACACACACACACACACACACATTTAATCTTACCATACTTGTGAGAGTCTTCACTGACTACTAAGCCTAATGTTAACCAGCCGTTTAAAGAAGTGAGGAGCGTCAAAATGTGTCACTTTTTCTCCTGTTCTGAGGACGTTTCCACACACACACACTCAGAAAACCTTTAACTGATCAAAGCTAAACCAGATGATCGTCCTTGATAAAGGACTGTGGGATCTGAAGCCCTCGGTTGACTGAACGAGGCAACACAACAGATTTTAGATGAACGATCAACTTCAGATAGTGATCATTTCTCAACATTTTGGAAAGGAGCTCATGAAACATATCCCTACTTCTCTTCCTCCCCTGTTAAACTGGACTATGGTCCAGTATGAGTGGAGTCGTGGACATGAGCTCCCTCTGGTGGTAAGAATGATCATAGCAGCAAAACCCAACTGCCCTTTAAAGGAATTCCTGCAGTTTCTCAGTTAGAAATACAAACTGAACCACAGGACAGGGAAGTTAATTGTTATTTTACACACCCTTTTTACATTTTGTAATCCATATTTGTCCTCATACTACTACTACACAAATATCTAGTAAACATGTTGCAGTGTTATCTAAACTGCTGGTACAGAAGTGGACTGTATGTTGTTTAGCAGCATTAATACTTTAATGTATCCTGCTATGGAATCAAAACCCCAGCCGTGACCTTTGACCTTTGACCTTTAAACACACTTGAGTACTTGAGTTCGAAGTCCGGCTCGAAGGAGGATATTAGGTAGTGGCACGGCCTCACAGCAAGAAGGTCGTGGGTTCGATTCCCGCCTGGGGTGCTGGTGAGTCTGGGGTGCCCAGGTGGGTTTTCTCCCGGGCCTTTCTGTGTGGAGTTTGCATGTTCTCCCCGTGTTCACTTGGGTCCTCCTGGAAAGAACCCGTCTAAAAACAAGCAATATCCAGTCGACTGTCCCTGACGAAGACAGCAGCAAACACCTGGAGTTGGTCCTCTGCTCCCTGGCCGGCTTGGAGGAAGATCGGTGGGGATGGGATAAGAGCAGCAGACCGTTTCATTCGACTTGGACACTTAAAAAAAATGCGTGTGTGTGTTGTGCAGCCACTTCCCCCTGCATGTGTGTTCAATGTCGCAATTAAAAAGTCGTTCTGACTTCTGACTTTTTTGACTTTCTGGTGTTGTGTGATTAACAGTGACATCAGGTGGCAGAACATTGTAATGACAGCATGAGGATGTAAACAGGCAGACAGACAGACAGACAGACAGACAGACAGACAGACAGAGATGGAGAATGTGACATGGAAAGACATAAGAGGAAATGGTAGACTTTAAAGTTTTCTATTTACAATCTTACAGCGACGTGTCTTCTAGGCTTCCTGTAGCAGAGGAAGTTCTCTGGTCCCGTTCTTGAGCTGGAAGCTGCTGATACTGCACTTCCTCTCCACCCACCCACACCCACCGGCCAGCCAGGAAACGCAGACCTTTCCACACCTACCGAACATGTAGGAGAGAGAGAGAGAGAGAGAGAGAGAGAGAGACACTCAAACTGTATAACAGTCATTCATGAAACGTGCGTCCGATCAGAATTGATGGTAAAGCGTTTGTACGAATGTTTCTACGAACATAATCTGATTCATCATCTTGTTTATCTGAATTTGTTCGTCGGTACGATCAAAACCTAGAAGTGTTTGAAACATGCAGGAAGGCTCTGAGATCAGTCAGCAGCACCAAACCTCTTTACCAACATGTCTCAGTGGCCTTGTAGAAACAAAGACCTGATAGATCACATGTTATTGGAGCCCACAACTCAAACTCAGACTCGACTACTATTGGTTAAAGGTGATCAACAAGTAAGCCAATAATAATTGAGGTGCAGACACTTTAACAGAAGGTGAAGACAGAAGACTGTTAGCATTCAAGGCTAACTGGTCAATGTTATCTAGAAGATGAAGCTGGTGCCCATCAGTGTACTGGCACTATTCAGACCGATATGACGTGATGATGTGTCGGTACGAGGTCAAAGGTTCAGGACAAGATGTGAACATGAGGAAAAGTCACCATCTTCTCACTGCGATGCCTTTCGCTGGTCATCCCAACATCAATAAAACCAGCTATAATATATAACAATATATAATATATAATATGAACTATATGACGTTTCTGTAGAATATCAACAATAAGACACACAGCTACACTGCTGCTCACAAACATGATCAATATTAAGACAAAAACAATGAGCTCTACTTTTTCAGTTATGTGACAGGAAATGTGTAAACTGACAAATAGACTTTTGACTCTTTTCTTTGCACTTTCTATATTTATTCATTAATGTAATTGTTCAATAATATTATTGTAAATGAATAATTCATGTAAAGTCAGTAATGTCTCCCAGAGTCTCCCTACTATTGAACAGGTGGTGGTGGTGGGGGGTCTGGTCATCTGGTCATCAGTCTGGTTTCAGTGGAGAGTTTTAGTGTCCATGATGGTCTCAATGCTTCAGAGGCTTTTCTCCCTGAGGAGACTAAAACTCTGGAGATGCTGAATACTGGCACAAGGTATCAGCTCAGAGGAGGAGGCTGTGGTGGTGTCGGCCGTCAGAGGCTCCACAGACACCAAAATCACCAGGTCAAAATCACCAGGTCAAAATCACCATGTTAAAATCACCAGGTCAAAAGACTGGCCCTTGTTTTAGGACCTCACTGAAGCCAGTCAAGACTGTATTTGCACTATGAGGATCTTTTATTTACATCTTTCATTACATGTTACCTCTTTGTTCTCCAACCTTCTTCTAGTCTTTGCTGCTGTAACCAAGCTGGTGCAGAAGAGCCGGAGGAGGCAATACACACACATACAGATATAATAGAAACTTGTGTAGAAACTGTGGAGTTGGTTAAGAGGATTCAGCAGGTCAACTCTCATCACTCCATGGACCAGAACGCCACATCACACACACCTTGTTCTGACCAGCAGTAAATAACATGGGAATACTTCAGCACTGGCTTCGTTTTTTCAAGTGTTTTCAAATAACAATGAATGAAAAGTCGTGAGGTAACGTCCTCGCATCAGTACGGAGTCTGTAGGTGTTGGAGTATGTCCACTGACATGGACCGTGAAAACAGGAAGTGGATTTCGTGGCCAGCGGCTCTAGGAGTTGGCGCCGGTGCGCGGCCCTCTGATGACGTGGATCCTGGCCTCCTCGTCGATCTCCTCCATGATCCTCTCCTGTCTGACGGACAGGATGGTGTAGCTGACTGGACGAGGTCGCAGGTTAAAGAAAACACTTTTAAAGGTCAGACTCACTCAACAAGCAGCCTCACTATGTTTGTTTACAACGCCAACTCTCTTTCATTGAACAAGAACAAACCAGTAAACAAACAAATGACAACACAACTTGAAGGGGGCGAAAAGAAAAATGACACAAAGACCTTATAGGCGACGTGTTTGAAGTTCGTAGGAAATAGATGCAACTGTTCAGACTCTGATGAACATTCAGAAGAGTTAAATTCATTACATGAGTTTCTCTGTGAGGACGATACCAGCGGGGTCGTACTTCTGTCTCATCCTGCAGGAAACCTCTCCAACCTCGCTGCTAATACAAGACATCCAGAGCGTCTCCAGCTAGGTCCTCCTCCGATGGATTTCTCCTGTATGATGATTGATCGTCGGTCTAGAAAGAAGCCCTTGCTCTTTGACTCTGATTGGCTGACACCAAAACCTGACGGTTAGCGTTGATGGTTTAGATCCATGAGACATTTTCTGATATCGAACTCCACAGGAAGCCAAAGCAGAAGTTAACCAAGACCACCCTCTAGTTTACGAGGGACACGTCATGTCAATCAGTTACAGAAGACTTCTGTAGAAGATTGTTGTGAGTGCAGTTACAGAACTACATTTCCCATGAACTGAAATCTCTTCAGTATAGAGCGTAACAGTGACCGCCCACTTTTTTTACGGCTCTGGTTCCTGAAGTAAATTTCCCATTCATTCACTACATTGACATTTCAGAAAATCCTTCTATAAAGAGTTTATATTACAATGACTCACTGAGTTATTCTCCATACATTCTCTATATCGGCTTATTCAGGGTCACAAGGCCAAGAGTATCCAGGGGTGCGTTCAGCCCGACAAAACGTAGCAAAACCTTTTTTTAAACGGAAACGGTGGTGCGTTCAACACCCTGTTGTGCCACCCTGTGGCAGCTGAGAATACTTACTACTACAATACTTTAGTTGGATCCATTGTGCGAACTGCATTTTTAATACAGAGGGGTTTATATACACGTCGTTGATTGATTGAAAAAGAAGAAAACATTCAATCAACAATCCATAATCTATATATCATGTTGTCATCATTTATTAGTTTTCATCAGATCTCAAATGTCACGTGACTCTGTTCAACTTTATCTTTGGAATAGAAACAGCAGAACTAAATCAGTTTCTGTGTTTTCATTTCTACAATCCAACAACATATAGAGGGGAGATGATCAGGTCCTCAGTTTAAAGTAGAAGAGCAGTGTGAGGGCTGTCTCTGGATCTGTGTTTGGGACCACCCCCCCATCCCACCATGTCATTCACTTGTATTGTTCCTCTATTGTCTTCACTTGTGTTGTATTGTGGAACATCGTTCACTCCATCATAGTAGATATTATTGATGAGGAACATGATCTACTAATTGTCTTGAGTTGTGTTCAAGATGTCCTCCTATATAATGTGTCATAGTTGCCATATTCCTGTATGCCACTGAAGATGACGTAACTATGGAAGTGTTTGTCAGCCTTGTACAGCACCTCTCTACTGGTCTAAAGATACTTTTCATCAGTCTGACATTTATTGTTTCCTGTAAAAGGTTTTCTGGAGTACAATTGACCTTTTGATTGAGGATATGTGAAGAAAAGTCCAAAATGGGGTAACATTGTTTAGAAACGGGTCTGAAAATGGTTCACTGTGAAATGACAATGATGAGACATTTGTGAAACCTGCAGTAAAACTGAGCTGTACTTTGCGTTAGGATCGGTTCAGAAAGTTTCAGAAAGGGTAAAATAGGGTTTCAAAGGGGCTTCATCTGAAATGATTGACCTGCTCTACTGCCTGTTGGGGAACCTTTACAGAACATGTGGCTGTTCTCTTTCTTTCATGTGACTCTGAATGGATTTTGCTGTCTGACATTGTTTCATGTTGTTTCTGTTGTTTGTGTTTGTCATGCTGCTGCTTCCTTGACCAGATCTCCCTTGACAAAAAGAGATCCTTAATCTCCTTGGGAATCACCTGGTTAAATAAAGGTGAAATAAAAATATCCAAACCCATTACCTGATGTGGTTGAGAATAAACAATCATGACCCTCTATGGTTTATAGGTGGTGTTTTATTTCCCTCATATTTCTAGATACTTGACATAAATGTGTGAATCTGAGTCTCTCTGACATCTTGGGTCAACCAATTTGGGAATGTGAATCAATGACAGATTCTATTTTCCTCCATTATGAGAATGAAACACAACAGATCAATATATTGGTTTAATTCAGGACAATAATAACTACATATTAAAGTAAAAATATCTTTAAAACGATGCACGTCAGGTGTTATAAGGTGAACAGGAAACAGGAAATAGATTCACTTTGGAGACGGATCACATGGTTCTTACGCTCATATAAAGGTCAACATAATCCAAACATTGTGTAACCCGGTTAAAAGTATGAAGTAATAAGTGATGGTTACAGTATCATTCAGTATTAAAAACACATAAATAGTGTGATTAAAAAGGTTGAAATTCATTTAAAAAGTTATGATAAAAATGTTATAAGCAGTTTAAAAATTATTATATATTTGTTTTATGTAAAAGACAATGTATTTCTGAAAACTGTCTGAACCAGCTTTTATGGGGTTAATATGATCGGCCGGATTGTGAGGTCTCAGGTGTTTCAGCACGGACAGGCTGGAGGAGAAGGCCCAGAGTGAAGTA
The DNA here is from genome assembly GCA_034670385.1 of Hoplostethus mediterraneus. Classification (NCBI taxonomy): domain Eukaryota; kingdom Metazoa; phylum Chordata; class Actinopteri; order Trachichthyiformes; family Trachichthyidae; genus Hoplostethus; species Hoplostethus mediterraneus. The sequence continues at coordinate 316,322 of JAXDDW010000245.1, forward strand.
AAAGAGTGAGCGTGACTTAGAGATTTTCAGAGTTAATTTGTGAGCTAGAAGTGCACAAACCAGTGTGTAATTTGTGTCTTATGATTGTTTGCTCGACAACCAGTAAGGAGAGTGACAAGCTGCATACTGAGAGACGGGAGGAATTTCTACGCGAAGTTCAAAGACTGTTTATGTTTTGTGCTACTGTTAATGCTAACGCTTAGCCACCTTGACGTATAGGTCCGAGTCAGTTCATTACTAGTGGACCGACATTTTTGAGTTAAAGTTTGACTCCCTCAGTTGAACAGTTTGAGGAGTTTCGCTGCTGTTTTTGACCTAAAGACAGAGAAGACACCCCGACAGAGCGTGGAGCAACCAGGATTTCACTCGTGAGTTTTCCAGCAACAAGGAGGAGGAAAGAGAAACCGACGCCTGCACCTGGGACTGAGGAAGGACGGGACCGAAACATAAACTCAGGTGTTGTTCATTTTATTATGCTCACTGACGAGTGAACCGGCCATTAAGTTTTGGGCCACAACGAACACGAGCACCGCAACAGGCCTGCGACGGTATATTTTAGTTTATAATACTTTTAGTTGCCGGCTTTAGATTGCATTAAGGTGTGTGTGTGGGCCCACAAATTGTGTTTAAGTGACTTTGAAGTTGGTAACTTGAGGTTTTCTGAATTAATCCTTTTCCGGGTTAAAGTGGTTATATTGTTGTTTATATAGGGGACAGTATTGACAGTGTTTCCTTATAAAAGAGGGATATTTTATTTTGAAGGTTTACAAAAAAGAACATTCATATGTTTATTTCATTTTCTTATTTTCTTATAAATAATAATTTCTGTGTTAAGTAAATAATTGAGACCTATTTTTCTAAAACCTTGTGTTGTGTTACTTCATTACTTACCTGGAAAGTTATCATTTCATTCTGAGACAGACACATATGGTTAAAAGTCTTTATTAGAAATATAACTTAAAGGTGAATTCATAGGTAGGTTAAAAAGACATCTAATGTGAGTACTTTAAAAGAAATCCAAGATAATAGTTAAAACTGAGTTAATCAGGGTTAAACAACATTTGATAAAAATATCTTACAAGAACCCAAAAGCCCTGCCCTCATCAATACGACTACTGAGGGGAGCGCTACAATTGTCAATAACTTCAAATGATCAGGTCAGAGACCAGTACACATCAAGAAGACTCCATCAACACCCAAGTCATGACTGATAGGTCCAAGTCACCACAGACCACGAGACAAGACTCATTTAACCTTGAATTCTGGAAACAATGACAGGAAAATGTTCAGCTTGGAGTGGTGAGATCAATACAATGAGAAATAAAAGAAATCAACATCAGATTCTCAGATGAACAAGAACTTGATTCTGTCTGTTAAATATAATTTCTTCATGTTCCAGATCAAAGGTCCACATTGTGGTACATGAGTCCTGTTCAACCCTGTTCAGTTACCCTGCACATAGAATACATTCTGATCAAACTGATTGATGAATCCTGTTGGTTTACAGGAGAATGACTCACAAATCTAGATGGAAATACAAACGTTAATATGGTGGAGTTAAGGTGTGTGTGTGTGTGTGTGTGAGTGTGAGTGTGAGTGTGTGAGTGTGTGTGTGTGTGAGTGTGAGAGTGTGTGTGTGTGTGTGTGTGTGTTTCTCTACACAGGAGGCGACTCTCCCTCCTCTATCTGACAAGAGACACTGAGGTACAAGACCCCAACCCAAACCCAGGGTAGAGGGGTTCAGTGAAGGTGGAGGTGAAGGTGTGGAGGTGGATCAGAGAGTCAGAGGAGACTCTGTAGAAGGACAGAGTACCAGCAGGCCAGTCCAGATACACTCCTACTCTGTCAAAGGAGGAGGTAGGTATGTCTGTTCTTCTGTCATTGTGCCAGACAGAGTAACTGCCATCATCATAACAGATCAGACTCCAGGACTTGTCATTATTTCCAATCCTACAGTCATAACCATCTCCTCTCCTTCTGATTCCTCTGTAAGTCATTCCTATATTAACCTCTCCTTTCCTCTCCACCTCCCAGTAACATCTCCCAGTCAGACCTTCTCTACACAACACCTGTTCCCAGTGGTTAAATCTCTCTGGGTGATCAGGATATTGATGCTTCTTTCTCTTCTCTGTCACCTCCCTGTTGTCCTCAGACAGAGTGAGGTCTCTGTGTACTGTGTTTGGGTCCAGTGTGAGTTCACAGACATCTGATGGGAGAACAAGACACAATACAGCATCAGTTTCTGATCTGAGATCTGTTCTGATTATTAGTTGGTTTATTAAGAGTCTATTATTGACTCAACAGTTTCATGATGACACATTATATCAGCTGTCATCTTCATCCTCAGTAGGATTTGAATGAATAGATGTCACATCCTGCTGTGTAAATGGGCTTTCCATCTAAATAGTTGAATATGTGTTTCTTTGTTCTCATGAATCAAACTAAATCCACACTTACACTTCCTCACACCTGGTCTCAACATCCACTCTCCACCATGGTCCAACCTGGGGGGGTAAAGACAGTCAGACCAGAACATTCTTTTTGATCATGAAACATTTAATAACTTTCCCTATGAATGTCTTTCCATACAACATCAGTCATAACTCCTGTTGAACAGCTGGACAGTCTGATCTCCAGCTCTAAGCCCTCTAGAAGACATTGCCTCTGCCTGGCAGCAAGCCTCTCCATACCTGAGAGTCTCCAGTCTCCAGAGTGGATCCTCCAGTCCAGCAGAGAGCAGCTTCACTCCTGAGCCTCCTGGGTGATTGTAGCTCAGGTCCAGCTCTCTCAGATGGGAGGGGTTGGAGCTCAGAGCTGAGGCCAGAGAAGCACAGCCTTCCTCTGAGACCAGACAGCATGACAGCCTGGACACACACACACACACACACACACACACACCAAAAAAAACATTTGTTCCTTCCTTCCTTCCTTCCCTACAACACCAGAACGAGGACTTGCCGTCTCGCCTTTGTACAAAGGTAACAGTGAGAGTCAATCTCACTCAGCTATTTTATTACCTGAAAAGACCTTCAGACAAGAGACTTATTCTGTGCCTTTGTCCACCGTCCATTTCAGAGCAGGACTTCTCCTTGAGCTACATTTTAGTTTTCTGGTGAAAAAAGGTCTATTTCTGTAGGATCCTTTCAGTAATGTTGTCAGACACATGAATAACAATCTGAGCCTGTCAGTGGCAAAATCAAGACTTTTAGTGGACGTACTTTGACCGCGCCTCTATGCCCGTTCAGATTACGTTGCAGCCATTGAGCCGACTGCCGGCTGAGCCGATCTACTGGAGCAAATCTGAAACTTTTGGGATCTACTTAGCAGTATGATAAGCGATTTTGTGTATATAGAGGCCAGGTTGAAAAATCCTGGAATTACCCTTTAACATGTACCAATTACTTCTCTATATCCCACTAAATGATTTTCAAAGGTTCAGATCACTGACTGCTGTCCCTTTGCCTAAGAAGCTGAGCTCAGGCGTCTGGAAGAAAATAAACTTGAGGTTCCTCAGTCTCCTATGAGCTGTCCTGATCGTGGACTGGTCAGCTTCTCAGGAAAGGGCAGAGCATGTAGTGATCTCGGTGGAACCTCCAGAAATGTCGTGGAAAATTGCCTGTAAGCACTCAGAACTTTTGAAATAACAGTATAAAGTATAAGTATAAAAATATATTGTATACAGATATATTGGAGAGAGGAAGACAAAGGTCACACAGGAAGTCAAAGTCTCTCTCTCTCTCTCTCTCTGAAAATACAGAACTACAATCTTTATAGTTTCTTTAGGAACAAAGAAGTCTCTTATGATTGGTTCACTTAGATAACATGTTTAACAAGGTTCATCCTATAGGCTCTCTCCACACCAGTGGTCTGGTCAAGGTCAGATTTACTTCCTTCTAGGACTCTGCAACACTCAGACACATGTTCATGACACACATACCACATGTCGGTGGCAACACAGCATCATTACAACAGACACAAAATGATAAATGATAAAATCTAGCATTCTGTGCTAATTTACTTTCACATAGCGACTATAAAAACTGTAAATGGTCATGTGTTGACCAGGATGAGGAACACTAACCTGAGAGTCTCCAGTCTACAGTGTGGACTCCCCAGTCCAGCAGAGAGCAGTTTCACTCCTGAATCCTGCAGGTCGTTGGTACTCAGGTCCAGGTCTCTCAGACTGGAGGACTCAGAGCTGAGAACTGAGGCCAGAGAAGCACAGCTTCTCTTTGACAGCTGACAGTCATTCAGCCTGAAGAAGAATAAGTGATAAAGAGATCATGTGATGTTCTGGTTACAGGTTGGTCCCTCTTACCTCCCTGCACATCATTATAATAGAATTAAACAAATAGGGGAGGACAGGGTAAGTTGACCCATGGGTAAGTTGAGCCACCCCTTGTATCTAGACAGCCATACACAAGATGAATCATGTGATCACTGATTTAGGAAGAATAATTCATGTCCCTGAATCTGTGATGGAGAAAGTGGTCAGAGAGAACTGGTCAAAACATGTGACTTTTACTGTGTCAGGTGATTTCATCATGACAAAGATGATTCTTGTATCTACATGGAAGAAGCAGCTGTTGAGGCGTCATTATATATTAGTTAAAAGCTTTATAAAGTAGAGTATGGGGTCATGAACTTAGAAGAACTGAGGGTCTGAGTTACTGTGTGAAGCAGTTTTGTAAAATGTGCCACTAATATTACATTTATATTCTGTTAAAATGTATTTAATTTATAATGACTTTAGTTTAATACTATAGTCTCATTTTACAGATCAGACATTACATAGCCACAAGACTACAAACCCAAAAGGTCAGCCTCCATGAAGGCCAGTGATCTAACCTGAGAGTCTCTAGTCTACAGTCTGGACTCCCCAGTCCAGCAGAGAGCAGCTTCACTCCTGAATCCTGCAGGTCGTTGGTACTCAGGTCCAGGTCTCTCAGACTGGAGGACTTGGAGCTGAGAACTGAGGCCAGAGAAGCACAGCCTTCCTCTGAGACCAGACAGTATGAAAGCCTGGAAACACACACACACACACACACACACACACACACCAAGATACACACACACACACACCAAGATACACACACACACAGCCCCAGACACAGATGAGGCAAGGAAAAAAGAAAAAACAAGCGTGCGTGCGTGCGTTCCTTCCTTCCTTCCCTCCTTCCTTCCTTCCTTCCTTCCCTACAACACCAGAACGAGGACTTGCCGTCTTGCCTTTGTACAAAGGTAACAGTGAGAGTCAATCTCACTCAGCTATTTTATTACCTGAAAAGACCTTCAGACAAGAGACTTATTCTCTGCCTTCGCACACTTTTATCTCACGGTCTTGATAACAAATTATGTCACGGCGTCGACGACACAACACCTTGTGGTCTTGATGAGCGTCTACTGTGCTTTAAACATTCACACACACACAAAACTTCAACAACCATCAATGCGTGTTTTGAAACTAAACCCATACACTTTTACAATTTGAAAAGAATAACCAAATGCAATTTCCACATAATTAACATGTACCAATTACTTCTCTAAATCCCACTGAATGATTTTCAAAGGTTCAGATCACTGACTGCCGTCCCTTTGCCTAAGAAGCTGAGCTCAGGCGTCTGGAAGAAAATAAACTTGAGGTTCCTCAGTCTCCTATGAGCTGTCCCGATCGTGGACTGGTCAGCTTCTCAGGAAAGGGCAGAGCATGTAGTGATCTTGGTGGAACCTCCAGAAATGTCATGGAAAATTGCCTGTAGCACTCAGAACTCTTGAAATAACAGTATAAAGTATAAGTATAAAAATATATTGTATACAGATACACTATATTGCCAAAAGTATTGGCTCACCTGCCTTGACTCGCATATGAACTTAAGTGACATCCCATTCTTAATCCATAGCGTTTAATATGACGTCGGTCCACCCTTTGCAGCTATAACAGCTTCAACTCTTCTGGGAAGGCTTTCCACAAGGTTTAGGAGTGTGTTTATGGGAATTTTTGACCATTCTTCCAGAAGTGCATTTGTGAGGTCACACACTGATGTTGGACGAGAAGGCCTGGCTCTCAGTCTCCGCTCTAATTCATCCCAAAGGTGTTCTATCGGGTTGAGGTCAGGACTCTGTGCAGGCCAGTCAAGTTCATCCACACCAAACTCTCCCATCCATGTCTTTATGGACCTTGCTTTGTGCACTAGTGCACAGTCATGTTGGAACAGGAAGGAGCCATCCCCAAACTGTTCCCACAAAGTTGGGAGCATGGAATTGTCTAAAATCACTTGGTATGCTGAAGCATTCAGAGTTCCTTTCACTGGAACTAAGGGGCCAAGCCCAACTCCTGAAAAACAACCCCACACCATAATCCCCGCTCCACCAAACTTTACACTTGGCACAATGCAGTCAGACAAGTACCGTTCTCCTGGCAACCGCCAAACCCAGACTCGTCCATCAGATCGCCAGATGGTGAAGCGCGATTCGTCACTCCAGAGAACGCGTCTCCACTGCTCTAGAGTCCAGTGGCGGCGTGCTTTACACCACTGCATCCGACGCTTTGCATTGCACTTGGTGATGTATGGCTTGGATGCAGCTGCTCGGCCATGGAAACCCATTCCATGAAGCTCTCTACGCACTGTTCTTGAGCTAATCTGAAGGCCACATGAAGTTTGGAGGTCTGTAGCGATTGACTGCAGAAAGTTGGCGACCTCTGCGCACTATGCGCCTCAGCATCCGCTGACCCCGCTCCGTCATTTTACGTGGCCTACCACTTCGTGGCTGAGTTGCTGTCGTTCCCAATCGCTTCCACTTTGTTATAATACCACTGACAGTTGACTGTGGAATATTTAGGAGCGAGGAAATTTCACGACTGGACTTGTTGCACAGGTGGCATCCTATCACAGTACCACGCTAGAATTCACTGAGCTCCTGAGAGCGACCCATTCTTTCACAAATGTTTGTAGAAACAGTCTGCATGCCTTGGTGCTTGATTTTATACACCCGTGGCCATGGAAGTGATTGGAACACCTAATTTCAATTATTTGGATGGGTGAGTGAATACTTTTGGCAATATAGTGTATATTGGAGAGAGGAAGACACAGGTCACACAGGAAGTCAAAGTCTCTCTCTCTCTCTCTCTCTGAAAATACAGAACTACAATCTTTATAGTTTCTTTAGGAACAAAGAAGTCTCTTATGATTGGTTCACTTAGATAACATGTTTAACAAGGTTCATCCTATAGGCTCTCTCCACACCAGTGGTCTTGTCAAGGTCAGATTTACTTCCTTCTAGGATCTCACTAGTTTACTCTGCAACACTCAGACACATGTTCATGACACACATACCACATGTCGGTGGCAACACAGCATCATTACAACAGACACAAAATGATAAATGATAAAATCTAGCATTCTGTGCTAATTTACTTTCACATAGCGACTATAAAAACTGTAAATGGTCATGTGTTGACCAGGATGAGGAACACTAACCTGAGAGTCTCCAGTCTACAGTGTGGACTCCCCAGTCCAGCAGAGAGCAGCTTCACTCCTGAATCCTGCAGGTCGTTGGTACTCAGGTCCAGGTCTCTCAGACTGGAGGACATGGAGCTGAGAACTGAGGCCAGAGCTTCACAGCTTCTCTCTGACAGCCGACAGTCATTCAGCCTGAAGAAGAATTAGTGATGAAGAGATCATGTGATGTTCTGGTTACAGGATGGTCCCTCTTACCTCCCTGCCCATCATTATAATAGAATTAAACAAATAGGGGAGGACAGGGTAAGTTGACCCATGGGTAAATTGAGCCACCCCTTGTATCTAGACAGCCATACACAAGATGAATCATGTGATCACTGATTTAGGAAGAGTAATTCATGTCCCTGAATGTGTGATGGAGAAAGTGGTCAGAGAGAACTGGTCAAAACATGTGACTTTTACTGTGTCAGGTGATTTCATCATGACAAAGATGATTCTTGTATCTACATGGAAGAAGCAGCTGTTGAGGCGTCATTATATATTAGTTAAAGGCTTTATAAAGTAGAGTATGGGGTCATGAACTTAGAAGAACTGAGGGTCTGAGTTACTGTGTGAAGCAGTTTTGTAAAATGTGCCACTAATATTACATTTACATTCTGTTAAAATGTATTTAATTTATAATGACTTTAGTCTAATACTATAGTCTCATTTTACAGATCAGACATTACAATGCCACAAGACTACAAACCCAAAAGGTCAGCCTCCATGAAGGCCAGTGATCTAACCTGAGAGTCTCCAGTCTACAGTCTGGACTCCCCAGTCCAGCAGAGAGCAGCTTCACTCCTGAATCCTGCAGGTCGTTGGTACTCAGGTCCAGGTCTCTCAGACTGGAGGACTCAGAGCTGAGAACTGAGGCCAGAGAAGCACAGCTTCTCTCTGACAGCTGACAGTCATTCAGCCTGAAGAAGAATAAGTGATGAAGAGATCATGTGATGTTCTGGTTACAGGATGGTCCCTCTTACCTCCCTGCCCATCATTATAATAGAATTAAACAAATAGGGGAGGACAGGGTAAGTTGACCCATGGGTAAATTGAGCCACCCCTTGTATCTAGACAGCCATACACAAGATGAATCATGTGATCACTGATTTAGGAAGAGTAATTCATGTCCCTGAATCTGTGATGGAGAAAGTGGTCAGAGAGAACTGGTCAAAACATGTGACTTTTACTGTGTCAGGTGATTTCATCATGACAAAGATGATTCTTGTATCTACATGGAAGTAACAGCTGTTGAGGCGTCATTATATATTAGTTAAAGTGTTGACCAGGATGAGGAA